>JAODAL010033741.1:0-45180 GCA_025379985.1 Phyllomedusa bahiana | reverse complement strand
ATTCTCACCAATAATATTTTTTTATCTTTTTCTGTGTTTGCACCTATTTAAAGCCCTCATTTAATAGTTGATCAAGTTTATTATAATAGTGTCTAGTTGGGATTTTCCTCATTTGGGTGTTACGGGACATCCAATTTTTTAAAGACCGTGTGAAAAAGGGGCCCACATCCACACCAAGTGCCCCCCCATTGCCGCCTTCAAATAACCCAATTTTTGTTTCTTTTAATTCTTTTAAAATTGCTTTTCTTTGAGCCCAAGTAAGTTATTTTTGGGGCCCACTTTTACTCTTTTTTGTTTTTTTTCTGAAAAGAAAAAAGGGTTCACGCTCCTAGTATTTTGGAAAGCCCCCAAGGCTGGTACCCGGGCCCCATGGGAAAAAGGTGGGTTGGGCATGTGGTGAGGGGATGCGGGGCTCCCCAAAATTTTTTTGTCCCCCCGGGGTTCCCACTCTCTATTTCAAAAACCTGAAAATTTCCCTTAACGCCATTTGTTCCTAAATTCAGTGATTCAAATTCGTTCTAACACTTTTTTTGAGTTCCTCCATTGAGTATCTCCATATCTTTATTATTTTTATTATAAAAAAATTTCTTCATTTTCAGCAACTACTGAACTATTGAGTCCATAAAGTTGAAAAAAGATCAAAGTTGCAGGAGGAGAAAAAATTTACCCCCCGGGATAAAACTTCAATCTGTGCTTGCGGGATCGTGGGGGTTAAATATCACGCCCGCGTATCTTCTTCATTTCTGGTATATTTCTTTTTTTTTGCGAAAAATTTCTTGTTGTTTTCTTGGATCGTTTCTTCCCGGTATTTTTTGCCTTTTCCTTTCCCTTTTTTGACACCTTTTTCTATTTTGTTGTGTTCCTCATCATTTGGTGTCCTTTTTTGTGTTTCTGATCTCTGTTCCCTTGTCGTACTGGGAATATCTAAAAATTTACATTTCTCTAATGATTTTTTCCATTTTTTTCCTCAGTATGATCTTGGTATATACCTTTTTTTTTTAACCCATGGACACTTTTTTGATTTTAAACCTCAAAGTCCCCTTGTATATTTTCTTCTTTTATTTTCCATTATTATGTTTTCTACTTTCTCCAGTGTCTCTTTTAATTGTTTCTGGGCTGTGTCAAATTCTGTCAGATCCTTTAGCGCATACATCTCTTAGTCATCGCGTGACACTAGTGACTATTGTAAAACGTGTCAGATGTAAATGGAACCTCCAAGTCAGATGTAAACTAGGCCCAAGAAATATAATAATGTCAGATGGGAGAAAAAAGGGAAACCCCCAATCAGATGTAAATACCCAAAAATATAATAATGTAGAAAAGGGAGAAATGTGTTTTGGTTTTAGAGGAAATATGGATGATTTACTTTTTACCACCAACAGGGAAAAATTCAGGATGGATTACAAGTTGTATTTAAAGGGGGGGGTATTTTGGTCCCCGGCCACCGCAAGCATGGATTAAACCACGCCAGGGGAAAGGAATCTAAGTAACCCCCGGTTTTTCACCAAGCCCCCGCAAAGCGGGGTGGACTTTCTGCGGCTTTAGGCTACCAGGGCGTCCCCCCTGAGTGACTTCTTGCGGTGGCAGCCGAGGGGAGGTGGTGCAAACGTAGTCCCGGGAAGAGTCGTGGGCAGGCAGCAGGTCAGGACAGGCGGCAAGGTTCGTGGTCGGTGGGACAGGCAGGAAGGTCGGGGCAGGCGGCAGGAGGTTTCGGAAGTCCATGAAACGTAGCAAGAGGTCTGGTACCGGAAGGCGGAGAATACACTTCGGGAACGCTATAGCTAAGGCAGAGGCAACATAGATCCAGCAAGGAGTATTAGTGGGACGTACCTTAAGTAGGAGAAGCGCCAGGCAATTTAGCCAATTAACGGGACGCTGGCCTTTAAATCCACGGGAACGAGGCGCTTGGCGACGCGCCTTTGGACACAGGACGCGCGCGCCCCGGCCAGCAGTAGGACGCAGACTGGCACAGGAGCGAGGTTAGGTGAGTCCCTGGCAGCAGCAGCCACGGCTCGTCCCGCGGACCAGCGGCGGCAACCCGACCCGGTGGGACACCCGGACAGCGGGGTACGGGTGCGCCCGCCGGCCCGGCGGGAGGGGAGCAGGAGGGGCCGTGGACAGTACCCCCACCTTAGGTCTCCCCCTCTTTTTAGGCTGAAGGAAAGTTAGGATAAGGTCTTGGATTCAGGTTATTGGACTTGTTCCCAGTGACCTCTCTTCGGGGCCGAAACCACTCCAATCGACAGAAAATAATCGCTTACCCCTGACGATCTTCATGTCCAGGATGTCCTTCACTTCAAAGACATCTGGGGGATTCTAGCATCGGAGAATTGAGCGCGACCCCTCTGGGAGAACCGGTTCGACCAGAGGCTTCAGGAGGGAAACATGAAAGGCGTTAGGGCACCCGGAAGAGATGGAGGCAAAGCAGTGTTTATAGGACACGGGTTCAGTTTGACGCAGAATTCTGAAGGGTCCCTGAAAACGCGGACCCAATTTGTTACTGGGAATCTTGAGGCGTATGTACCTAGACGAGAGCCACCACCCATTCCCCTGGAGGAAATGTAGGGGAAGGTCTCCTCTTCTTGTCTGCCTGGGTCTTCATTACGGCAGATAGCATGGAGTGGGGCTTGTCGGGTCTCTCGCCAATTTGGTTTCTTGATATCCTGATACCTTGATTGACCACGGCGGCGGACCTCGGTGGAGGAAGCCAGGGGAAGGAGGGCAGAGGGCGTTGGTGACGGCCATTGACCACCAGGAACAGAAAGAGATACGGCCAGTAGAGTAGGATGAGGCACGATGAGGTGAAGAGTACTCTGCCCAAGGATAGCAAAATCGGACCAGTTGTCCTGTCGTGTCCGGACACGTATGTGTCGTAGTTACTCTCCCAAGATTTGGTTTACCTCTCCACCTGTCATTGTCTGGGGATGATTTGTTTTTTTTTCGGAAGAGAATAATCCAAGCTTGAATATGCAACGGGGGAACACAGGAGCACGCCAGACAGAATTTGGGGAGACTTACTGGACGCCTCGGTCTGAGACGATGTGGTAAGGTAAGCCTTGTAGTCGAAAGATGTGATGGTTGATGTATGTTGCCTATTGGGGAGCAGAAGGAAAGACCAGGAAGCGGCCACAAAGTGGGACATCTTAGGAAAAACGGTCCGGTGACCAAACCCTGATGACCGGTAGGGTTTCCCGACAGGATGGTGGGAGGTCCCGTGATAAAGTCCAGGCCAATGTGTGACCCATGGTGAGATTCTGGAACTGGCAGAGGGACTAAGAGACCAGCGGGGCCTATGGCGAGGAAAAAATAAATCCTTGTTTTGGGTCATTGTGGTGCAGGGATAAGAACATTAGAGTCCTTGACGTCTTGGAGCAGGGTGTGGGCCAACAGTAGTGACGAGAGATGAGAGTATAGGATTTGCGAAAATCACGGGTAGGACCGGCCAAGAAGAGAGCTATGCCCCAACCAGATATTCGCCTCCTGAGTGCGGGCGCGCACCATAGGTTCTGCCTGGTAGGAATGACTGCGGACGATCAATCGGAGCCCACGCAGAGAGGACCTGTTCGTTCGGGATGCGATGGGGGGGGGGATGTTATGCTGAGGCCGGGTTCCTCTCCGGTTATCGTCAGAAGTACGGGGTGGAGGGCATCCGAATTTGATATTTTTATCGGTTCCGGTTCGAAAGTGGGATTCTTAAAATCTAAACGAAGAGAAAAAAAGAGACCCACCGGGCCCTGGGCGGAGGATTAGGCGCTGAGCCGTCTGTAGGTATTGCAGGATTTTTATGGTCTGTAAAGTCGTCATTAGGGTGTCGAGCTCCCTACTAGAGTTGCTCGCCAACTCCTCCAGGGCCAATTTTTTTTGGCAAACAGCTTCCCAGATCTCCAATGGCGTTAGTTTCGTCTCTGCCGAAAGAGAAAGTTTTAGAAAAGGAAAAACCCGCTTGTGACGGTTTTGCCTTTAGGGCCCTTCTGGGACAGGGACCGCCCCCGCTCCCACGGGGAAAGAGGCATCGACCTCCAGGCTGAAGGGGTCTTCAGGATCGGAGGACCCAAAAATGGGTGCGGAGGGTGAAGGCAGACTTTAAATTGGGGGGCATGAACGCTTCATCTGGCAGATGGGGGACCAGCATTTCTAGGATTAGCGTTCTTCCGGAAGTGGAGAGCCACAATGGGAGCCACTACGCGGAGTTATTGTGGGGGTTTATTATTTATACGTGCTTGGGTAGTTGATGGCGAAATCCTAGAAGAGAAAGCGTTGGAGACATCCGCCCGGAGAGACCGACCAGGGCACGCTGGCCAATGTTGGATCGCTTGAGCCTAATGAGAGTTTCGCAGGAGCCATCTGAAGACCTCGATCGGGACAATGTACCCCAGGAAAGGAAAGACTGGCCTGGTGGAACCGACACTTACTCAAGTTTGGCATTCAGTCGGTTGTCCCGCAAGGCGTTTTGCAGGTGACTTGGCGTACTTGTATCGGTGGACCAGTATGGTCAGCGAGGAAAAAATCAAAATATCGTCCCCAGGTGATACAATGACGCAGTGTTGTAAAGCAGGATCCCGGAATCACGTGCATTGACCAAACGCCTGGAAAACTGGGCCCCCACGCCCGTGGGCCGGGCGTATGCATTGCCCAAAAGGCCCATCCACGAGTTATTCGAAAAATGTCGTCTCGTGTGTTGAAGGCGTTGTTTCCTAATTCGTCCCCTTCTCGGAATTATGATGAGGTTGTACTCCATTTGGCACCACGTAGATCCAACTTGGAAAAACTCTCTAGCCCCCTTGAAGGACGGTTCAAAACAGCTCCGAGATCAGTGGAGAGGGTTGCGGTTTTTCACGGTGATCTTGTTGACACCTATAGTCTATGCTATGGACGGAGAGAACCCATCCTTCTTCTGCACGAGAAAAACCCGGCTCCGGTGGGGAGGAGGACTTTCGGATGAATCCTTTCTGCAGATTCTCCAGAAATGTAGGCCCGACATGGCCTCAGGTCTCCGGCCCACGGACAGTGGGTAAGACCCTCCCCCGCGGAGGATGGTTTCTGGGAGCGGAGAAGTTGTAGGCACCGGGCGTTCGGTACCTCCAAGCAGCGGTTCTGGCTTTCCCGGGCCCCAAAGCAGGGGACTTCGCCCTTCTTCCAGTCGGCGTTTGGGCGTGACCTTGCAGCCAGGTAGCCCCAAGAGAATAAGCCGAGGGAAGCCCGGGACAGAACGTTGGAAACCTAATTTCTCTTTATGCAGAGCTCCCACACGGAGACGTCACGGCCGGGTTATGTACCGGATGGGATCCAGTGAGGAGCCCCCATCTGAACGAAAGAGATAAGCAGCGAGTTTCTCAGCCGGGAACTACAGGTATCGGTTTACCGGGTACCAACGTAGGTAAGATGACAGTTCCCGGCAGATCCCGAAGTCAGGAAGGCAGAACTCCTGGAACTGAAGAGACCAGTCATCAGGAAGTCACTTACTGGCATCATCAAAGTGGAGAGGAGGAAACTGCACTAGGGCGCCTCCCCACGGCACCTAGTGTGGAGAGCGTTTCCGGACGCTGCGAGTCGAGGGACAGTTTCTGCGAAAAGTTGGTCGGGGTGCGCTGTAAGGCATAGCTTCTCTGCCCGACCGGAGGTTCAGTTCTTGTTCCTTTTAGTGAGCCCGATCCATGTGCACGGATTCCACCTCTAAGGTTTGAGGAGGCGGAATAGGAGATGCTGGTAACACTGGAGCCAGGGTGGGATCGCCGACGAGGACGAGCAGAGTCTCTTTCTTGGCGAAGCTCCTCCTGCCTCTCCGCGAACCTTACAATCAAATTTCGAGTAGCTAGAGTATTAAAATTGTTTAGGGAGAGGACGGGAGGTCTCTTGCTGCCAAAGCGTCTTTTACCTGCCTGGACAGACCTTCTTGGAAGTAGCGCAGGAGGGCGTCATTGTTCCATGCGAGAGCTCGAAGCCAGGGTACGGGAATTGATACCGAATAGTCACCCACAGCAGACTCGCCCCGACGGAGGCTCAATATGGCGGTCTCGGCGGTGGAGGCGCGTGCCGGTCTCGAAGACGGGCGGAATTCCTGGAGGAAGGTTCTGTAGGTCGCAGTCACAGGGTAGCCCTCTGTCCCAGAGGGGGTTGCCCAAAGCCAGGGCCTTCCGGATGTAGACTACAACAAAGGCCACCTTAGGGACATCTCGAGGGTAATGGGTCCGCCATCCGCTCCACGTGCATTGAGGCACTGAGTAACGAATCCCCGGCAGATAGAGTTGGGATCATCGGCAAAGCTGGAGGTAGAGGAAGCCGAAGTTTGAGTCCCCACGGTGGCAAAGGGGCTGTAGAGTAGACGGAGCCACAGAATGGGGGCGGAGACTGCTCTGGATGCAAGAAGCTGACGCATCATGGGCGGGTGAGCTGGCCCAACTGCTGACACTTGTTGTGCGAATTTGTTCGATTGCTGGGAAACAATCGTCGTAAGATCCGCGATGCGGGGCAGAGGCACCTTGGCGGGATCCAGGGCTGGATTTTAATGTGGGGGTTTGGGGTAGTGGGAATCCCCCCGGACCACCGCAAGCGATGGGGGTTAAGCCACCCCGGGGAAGGGAAAATCAAAGTACCCCCCGGTTTTCCCCAGGGGCCCGCCCAACCCGGGATGGGATTCCCTCCCCGGCCCTTGGGCCCTCCCAAAGGTCGCCCCCCCCGACTTGATTTGCTTCCCTTTGGCACCCGAGGTCCCCCCAGCGGGGTTTCCCAAAATCGAAAGCCCGGGGAAATCCGAAATTTCGTGGGCCCGGAAAGCGGTCAGGACAGGGGGGCCGGGGGTTTTCGTGGTCGGGGAAACAGGCAGGAAGGTGGGGGCGGGCCCGGCAGAGGTTCGGATTTCAAAAAAACGTAGAAAGGGGGTTTGGGGTTTTTAAGGGGAAAAGGCGAGAAATCCTTTTTGGGTAACGCTTTACCCTAAGGCACGAGGCAACATAGATCCGGGCAAGGAGTATTATTGGGGACGTCCTTAAGTAGGGAAGCGCCAGGAATTACCCCAATTTAAAGGGGGACCCCGGGCCCCTTTTTAAACCCTGGGGAAACAAAGCGCGCGCCGGCCTTAGGAAACAGGGGCCACGCGGCCCCCGGGGCTGGGACGGGGACGGCCAGGACCCGGGTTGGGGGGTTTTCCCTTGGCGGGCAGCAGCCCCCGGTGTCCGGGGCCCCGGGGGGGGGGCACCCGACCCCGGGGGGCCCACCCGGACGGGGGGGTTGGGTGGGGCCGCGGCCCGGGGGGCCCGGGGGGAGCAGGAGGGGGGCCGGGGACTTATTTTACGGTAAAAAAAGACAAATGTCTTTAAAAGTCAACCAAGGGAAAAATTTGGGTTCTTTTCCAGAAATGATGTCTTTTTTTGGGCCAATTTTCCCCGTCTTGTCCAAGAATTTATATTTTAAATGTACAAAAAATTTTCCCCGGGTTCTTTCCCCTTTCTTTTCATCCACCTTAAAAACGGGGTCTTTTATTTCCTATCCCATTTTTTCCTTTGAAAAACTTTTTGGAGGGAAAATCTTTTTGGGCTGACATGAAGGTACACTTTAAAATTAAAAAGGGAAAGATCAGGGTTTGGGGGGGACCCATTTTTTTAGAATTTTGTCACATGCAGATGGGAAACATTTGCCCAAAGAAAATAAACAAGATATTAGTTTTGAAAAAGGGAAAGCCATAAAACCCCTCCCTAAAAGGGGTTGGGGATTGTAGGATAGCTCTGGTGGGAAATTTCCAAAGTTTTGAAAATTACACCCAAAATCAAATTGCCCCTTCGTGGCTTTCGTATTTCCTCCATTTTTCCAGGAGTCAAATTTTGAGGGCCCTGGTTTCATTAAAAAATTTGGAAACAGGAACCCAAACTAACTTTTTCCATAAAAAATTTATGGAACTCCTTTTGGAAGTAAAAAAAGTCTCACTTGAGATTTTAGAAAAAAAAGGTTTAATTTAAAAACATTTTGGGAAATTGGGCAGGGCCCAGTTTGAACAGAACGCAGTTTAAATTTTCAAAGAGAAAAGCAACTGAAAATTTCTTGTTTGAAAACCAAAAATTCATATTAAGGAGGGGGAAAAACACAAACAGTTTTTTAGGGCCCTTATTAAATTTTGGGAGAAAACAAAGTTTATGTTTTTCTTAGAGAATAAGGTTTACTCGGGGAAAAAGGGTAAAAAAATAGTTCATTCCCTCCACTGAGACGTTATTTCTGTTTCTGATGTGAATCTTGTTGGCAAAAATTTTGCCGCAGTACACCAAAAAGAAGTGGGGTTTTGGGGGAAGGGGGAAATAAAACGGAAAAAGGGGTCTTTTAAGCCTTTTTTGTCGGGACGGGGCCCCTTCCCAGCTGAGAGAACACTCCCCCCCAGACAACAGTCTGGAAATAAGTAAATTCTAACTTGATTTTTAAATTTTTGTCATCAACACTTTTAACAGAAAACGGATGAAACATCCAAAATTTGGGGGCCCTATTTTTTGTTCCCAGGGACTCAATCCCAACACATTTGGGTTTTGGATTAAGGTTTATCCATTTTTTTGGGGAGGGAAAAAATAAAGGGAAATAAATACCATTGTTTGGGGAAAATTTGAAGGGGTTCCAGTTTTTTGGGGATTAATGAAAAATCTATTAAAAGGCTTTAAAGATTTTTTTAGGGGAATTTCTGATGATAAGGGTTAATACAGGGGGGGTTTTTATTCAATTTTTTAAACCAAAAAAATAAAAAAAAATTTCCCACCCTCAGGGTGACATCCATTTTTTAAATTTTTGGGGTTTCACAGGTCCAAGGATCTTAAAAAATTTAAAAAAACCTTTTCTTAAAAAAACTATAAACGCAAAAGGAGAATAAAGGGTTTATCCGCCCAAATTGGGCAAGATCAAACCCTGATAGTAAAACCCTTGCAGATGGGGGGTAATTTTTGGTAACTCTTTGGACCACCCTAAAAAATTAAAGAAAATGGTTTTGTAAACTCGTTACTTTGGTTGATTCAAAAAATGCTTTGGGGAGAAAAAAAAATAGTTCATCGGATTCCCCCCCCCCAAAAAATGGAAGTACCCAAGAAGGAACTTTTAAAAAAAAAAAAATTAAAAAAAAAAAATTCTTTTGGGGAAAAAAAAGAAAAAAAAAAAAAAAAAAAAAAAAAACTAAAAAAAATCCCAATAAAAAAAAAAAGGTTGAAAAAAAATTAAAAAATTTCCAAAAAAAATTCCCAAAAAAATTTTCAAAAAAAAACCCCTTCCCAAAAAAAAAAAAAAAAAAACCCCTTTTAAAAAAAAAAGTCTGCCCAAAAATAATTTAAAAAAAAAGAAAAAAAAAAAAAAAAAAAAAAAAGAAAAAAAAAAGGGACCTTTGGCCCCCAAAGGGGGTGGACCAATAGTTCTGGGATAGGCTCTCCCCTCAAAAACTGTGGAAAAATATTTTAAACAGTTTTCTCCCCAATTCTTTCCAGTCATTGTCATCTTATCCCCCGGGACACAACCGATTTTTGGGTGTAAAAACTTGATGGGATACAGGTGGCACCTGGGGTGTGGCTCGCCAGCATTGATGTTGGGGCACTCTACACCGGGATAAAACACACTCTAGGTTTTTGGGAACCCGGGGTTTTTTCCCTTTCTGCCTAAAAGGGGGTTTTACATTTTGGGGTCCCATAATGATTTTGTTTACATTTTTCTGAATTTTTTAATCCTCACCGGGAATTTTTTTCCCCTTTTTTAAAACGGGAGGTTTTTTTCCCCCAAAGCTGGGGGCCTGGCCCGATGGGCAATTTGCCTGTGCCCCCTTTCATAGGGGGGGCCAAATTTGAATTTTTGGCTGGTGGGGGGGCCCTTTCCCACTTTTTCGGAGGGGGTTTAAAATTTGGGAAAATGTTTTCTATCGTTCTGTGGACACTTACATAGACGATTATTCTAATTTTTGTGGAGTGGTCCCAAAACTAAAATTCTCTAAATTTAAAGGATTTTTTTAAACCCTGAAATTTCCCTTTGGGGACTTAGGTTTACTTAAAATTTCACCCAAAATACTTTAAATTTTCTGGATGTTAAGATAAAAAAAGATCCGGGTTGGAAAAATTTTTCCTAACCACATTTTCCCGGGTAAACCTACTGCTTCAAAATTCTTTTTAAACCTGGGGGAAGGGGGCCCCATCCCGTGCCCATTTTTAAAAAGGGTATCCCAAGGGGCCCAAAATTTTTTCCCCGGTTTAAGGAGAAATTTTGCTCTAGGGGTCGGGATAGGGAAACCCAAAAAACCCCTGGCCCTTTAAAAAGACGTTTCGGGGAGAAGGGGTACCCCGAAGTTTGGGGGGATTTAAAGGGGTTTTTTTCCATTTTTGAATAAAATTAGATGTGTTCCCAAATTATTGGCTCCCAAACCCATGAAAAGATCCAAAAAAGGATCCCCCAGGTTTTTTGGCATTTTTGGGGATGGGGAGCGGGGGGGGGTTAGAAAGATTTTTAAACAAAAGCATGGGACTCCTACTTCGGGATCCAGACTACGGGGAAAAGGGGGGTTTCCCCTTTTGGGTTTCACCTTCAGAAAGGGGCCAAAGTCTTTTAAAAAACAAACTATTTTAAAAGTCCTATAGCCCCCCCACCTCCCTCTAAGAAACTGGTTATTGAGAAGGGGGGCTGTTTAAAATTTGTAGGGGGTTGTGGGGGGTTGTCCTTTTTTTGGAATTTGGAAAAACACTTCCCCAATAAAAAGGGGACGTCAGTTTTCCATCGACACTTTATTAATTGTGCCCCAAAAGGGGAAAATTTTAAAACCGGATTAAAGCCAATGTGGAAAGAATACTTTTGGGGGACAATGCATTTGATTTCCCCGTCGCCGTTTTGGGGAACATTTGGGAGCTTTCCGAAACAGTAGAGACCACCAAACGTTGCGAGAACGTGGTGTCATAACATGGCGGGTTTCCCAGATGTTTAAAAATTCATGGGCTTTGATATGATTCTCCCCGACTTCCCCAAAGGGGTTTTTTGATAAACACTATTTTGAAAAAAGAACCCTTTTTTGGAAATTTATACACTAAATTTTACGAGGGCCCCGAAAGGGGTTTAATGCCCAAAGCTAACTTTGGTTTTTTTTTTTTGGGGCTCCCTATAATTTATTTACTTCACTTACCCTTGGGGTTTAAATTAAACCTTTTTTTCTGTAACTACATTTTCGGGTATCTTTCCAGATATGTTTAGTATTTTAATTATTGTTTAAAACACTAAAAAAAATTTTTTTAAAATTTTTGGGGCCCTTTTTAATTTAATTTTTCCCCTTTCTATGTGAGGGATTTAAATATCGCTGGTCATGGAGTTTTGTTTTCCCAAAAAATTACCTCATATTTAAATGAGCTATGTTTTTTTTACTCTTGCTTTCAATGCCGATACGTCATTTCCCGGCCCTGTAAATCACTGCAGGTGAGGATTCTTTGCATATCAGGGGCGCTGGGATGAGTTCCAAGCCTCGTTTGAGTGCCGTTTCGTAATTCCGGTTTCCTCGGAAACCCGGAACCGGCATCATTTTTTTCTTTTTTTCTAAAGTGGCTTGTGATGATTGGACTCTCCACACAGGTTTTGGTAGTATTTTAAAAGGGCCGTATTTGCTTGTAGACCAGCGGGCAGCCCCATACCCTTTTAACCCGGATTTGGGGGGCCGTACGTTCATTTATAATTAAAGCAAAACACCAAAAAGGTAAGTTTGCATTATGCATTTGGGGTTTTTTTTGTTTTCTTTTTTTAAAATCTTTTAAAAGGATTTTTTGTATGTGTTCTTTTCCCCTTTACAGTCCCCCCTCCCTTTCCCCGGGGATGTGGCGTTTGTGGGTGCCGAAAATTTTGGGGGATTCTTTTTTTGGTCGTAAGTGTTATGCTTTTAGCGGTGCGCATGTTGTTTCCCATCATTAATTACCGCAAATCTTTTGCCTGTAACAAATTGGTTTATTGCAGCATTTTCTTTTGCGATCCCCTTTTTCAAAACGGATTTTTGTGGTATCGAAAAAGGTTTGGGGTTGTGCTTTCTGTTTATTCTTTATATTTCACCCAACCCTTTTTGTTTAAAAACTTTTGGATATTTGGCGCATATTTTGCGATCCCATATCAACTCAAGGTGATGGGGTTATCGTGAATTTTGGGAAATTTATATTATTATCCTTATTGCCTATATTTGTCTATTTACCAATATCTAGTGGTAGGGCTAGGTTCCTGGTGGGATCGCCCTTATTTGGGACGTCTTCTCCCACATTTTTGTAGGCAGGGTATAGAGTAGGTCACCACTTTACTTTGTGGTACTACATTTATCTTTTTCCTGTCCATTCTTTTTGCCCTGGTCACACATATATAGTGTTTACTATTATGTGCTGTGGTCGTTCGTTATCACATTTTTTTTTGGAATATATGTATTTTTTAATTACTCATAATAAAGGTTAATTTTTTATTCCAATATATGTTGTTCACTTTCCAAACACCTTTTTTTCTAGCTCTGATCTACTCATCAAACTCGACTTTTAATGTGCAAAGTCTAAATGTTGCACATGGCCTAGAAAACTGTAGCTTTCAAAAACCTGAATAAACATCCTCCAATATCAGATCAATATAAATGCATTGGATGAGCAATATAAAACAATATATGAGTATATATCTTGTAAGAGAGCAAAGGGTAAAATCATTGATGGCAGGTATGTATCACCTAGGTGGCTGGCCTTGGTGATGTAAAAAACCCAAATAGTTTTCTGCCAGTGACAATATGGGCCCATGTATGATAGTTGGTGCCCAGACACCATTTTTGTTGCACGCATTAGTAGCTTAAAATGTGCCTGAATCTATTAACCTGTTCTACTGCAGATCATAGATTTAGCGCTTTCTAGCTACAAAGCGACAATCCAGGCTCAGGTAAACCACTTTTGAAGTGCTCTGCCTTTTCTAGCAGTAATATGTCTGGATTTGCCATACTGAAGCTATAAATGTGTAGTGTGACAGGGCAACTACAGATAGTTATCTATTTCTGCCACTAGGTGGAGTTATACCCGAGTTCTCTATGCAACATGCCACCAAGCATACCTGGCCGTGGTGGACTAAGAGCCAGCCGCATGTATTGTCACCCTTACTAAGGGGTTTTGGCAATGGGGAAAAGTTTTAGTGGGGGTTTTCCCCTTTCCCTGGGGTCGGCTTTTTTGGGGAGTAGAAAATTTGTGTCGGGTGGGTGTCTACTCCCCTTTGGCCCAGGCAGGTTTGGTTGGGTGGGTTTTTTCCTATAAAAAGGCTTGGG
The DNA here is from genome assembly GCA_025379985.1 of Phyllomedusa bahiana. Classification (NCBI taxonomy): domain Eukaryota; kingdom Metazoa; phylum Chordata; class Amphibia; order Anura; family Hylidae; genus Phyllomedusa; species Phyllomedusa bahiana. The sequence continues at coordinate 31,934 of JAODAL010033741.1, read as the reverse complement.
CCTTCAGGTAAAACAGGGGGTGTGGTTCTTTCCCCGGAAGTGGAGCGGGGGAAGAGCTGAGGGAGGGGTTTTCCCAAAGGGGCTTGGGGCCCAGAGGTGGCTAAACCTCTAAAAGGGGCCTAAAAGGTGGAGATTTGGTGAACGGACTATGTCGGGACTGGCCCTTTGGTCCAGCCCCTGTGTAGTTTTAGGGAAACCTTTCATGTGTATTTGGGGGGCCGAGGGCAGGGTTTTGTTTCCCTGTTTTTTCTGTTAAAACGTTTTGCTTTTGCGAAAGAAAAAAAAGTGGTGAAGGCCAAGACTGAAAGCCCCCCAGGTGCCCAAAGTCCCCTATGTGAAAGTGCCAACCGTTCAAAAAAAAGGACGGCGGTCCAAGAGGGGGAATATTCCGGGGAGACCCAAGTTGGCGGCCGGAGGCATTTTAGTTAAAAAATTTTGGTGGAGGAGGGCGGGCAAAAGGGGCACGAACTGGGAAAAGATTGGCGCGGTGGCGAAAAAAAAGGTGGGAAATGACGGGGTTGTGAAGTGGGATTGTAAATCTGCAAGGGGTGCTCAACAAGTTTTAAAGGGGTGGAGGGCCTAATTGAAAAGGGAGTTTTGAAAAAAGTGAGGGAAAACACCCGAAACGGGGACGGGAGTGCTTTTAGGAAAAACCCTGTGCTGATTTTTTTTTCCCCTTGTTTCCCAAAGGGAAAGCCTGCACTATAGGGAAAAAAATGGGGGCTGGGGGGGGAATATTGGGCCCTTTCCTTGCGGCCTTTAAAGGGGTTTTGCTGTCCGCCAGGGGACTGCCAGAGAAAAAGGGGGGTTTAAAATTCCTGGGGGGGGGGGTTTTTAAAGGGAAAAAACCCGCAGAGAGTTTTTTTGTGCTTTGCCCTGGGGGAAACTATTTCCCTTTAAGGGGGGAAAAGGGGTGTTCGGGCCCATTGAGGGTTTAAAGTCCGAACGAAGGGGCCCGCCCCCCAGTCTGCAGAAAAAAACCCGGGGTCTGTTTTCCCTCATGCAGGATTTTCCCTACGGAATGGATGGAGCGACAGAGGCCCCGGGAAAGGGCCGTTAAAAAGGGGGGCAACCGGGAAAAGGGACAGGGGAGCAGCTGCGGAAGGCCCAAACCCAAAGAGAGATCCCAGTACGCCGGGGAGTTGCAAGTGGGCGGCATCCCGTAAATGGTGGATCGGGACTGTCCCCAAGGGGTTCCAGAGTCCCCCCCAAATTTTTCCAAACCCTTTCTGAAGACCGCCCGGGTGCTGGGAAGGATTTGGGGCCCCAAAGGTTTTGGGTGAAGGTCGGGGGACTGTGGATCATCTGTTGGGTTTTTGTAAAGAGTTGCGGGGTGGAGTTCTTTTCCGGGGCAGGGGATTTTCCCTTTTCTGGCCGCGGGGGGGGAGATGGCGAGCGGGCCGGGCCCGCAGGTGTTTTTTTTTGGGAAAAGGCCCCTGAAAAGGGGGTTTTTTGGTAAAAATGGGTCCCCAGAAAACTGTTGCCGGGTTAGGACAAGCCCAAAAGGGAGCAGTGAGACTGTATGTTGGATTAAAAAGGGGTCTTCTGGATTTTTATGTTTGTGAATTGTCTAAAAGTGGTGTCTTTAAAAAAAGGTCATAGTGGTTAATGGATCAAAGGGCTGTTCAAAACAGTGTATTTCAGGGCGAAAATTCCCCCGGCCGAAAATTACGCCTTTTGGGGGAGGGGGGAGCGGGGAGTGGGGGGGGGCCGGAAATTCGCCGGCCCTTTTAGACACCCATGCTGCCGGCCCGGGGTTTTCGCCGCTAGAAAGTGAATGTAAATTATTCCCCCCCCAGCGGCTTGGGCGGGGGGGGGAAAAGGGAAAAACGAAACCCATAGTTTTATGGAAACTTTTAAATCACTTTAATGAAGGGGCCCGTTTTTGGGCCCCGTTTTTTTGGCGAACTTCGGCAGTAATTATGGCCCAAAATAGGGCCCCATTTTAACCCGTGTGAAAAGGGCCCTAAGGGAATTTGTCAGTTCCCCCTCCCTGAGGGGGGGGAGGGGAGCGGGGGTCCAAGTCAGCTCCAAACCCAGAAATAGCTGCAAAAGCCATTGCAGGTAAAGAAAGTGCAGGGTGCAGCTCAGGTGCGGCCTGTGTGACAAGTGGCTAAGAGTCCCCAAAAAAGAGAAAAGTGAGAGTCAGTTTGGCCCTGGAGGTCAGGGCTATGTGTGAAATTTTTAAAGGTTGAGAGTTACAGGGAAAGTGTGTTTTGTGGGGTTTCCACATGGAGAAATGTGTTACCGTTTCCGTTCCCCGTGGGGAAATTTAAAGTGGTTGCCCCCAGCAAAAGAGGTGTCCTTTTTGCATCTCCCCGTTGTTTGGGGGCCCGGGGGAAAATGAGTGACTTTCAGGGGGGGGTGTGATTTTTTTTGTCTGGGGACCAGTTTTATAAGGGTGTCCCACCCGTAACCCCGCCCAAACAATGTGTTTCTGGTAGTAGCCCTGAAAATCGGGAGGTTTAAAGCGTTTTCCCCGGGAAGGGGTTTGCCCCCAGTTCTTTTGGATGCGTTGTTCCCAAAGAGGGGCTTCCTTTTTCAGTGTTTCAGCCCGCAAAGGGAATGGGAATCTGGGGAAAGATTCCTTCCTAAAAAGTGGTGAGGAGAAACCCGGTTAAATGGGGTGTGTCCCGTAAGGGATAGCCAGAAATTATGTTTGTCCCGTTGGTCCCGAGAGATGGTTGCCCGCTTTTTAAAGGGGAACTTGCAAGGTGTTGATGAAAGAGAAAAAAGCCTCCATGAAGGGGATTGTCTGGTCCCGTGTATGAGGGCTTCTTACATGATGAGGGGATGGGGGTGAATGTGCTGGGTTTGTTCCCAAAGGGAAAAAAAAAAATTGTGAAGAAATTCAAATTGCCCGGGGGGGAGTGGAGGCTGCCGTGTGTCAAAGTACAGGGATTTATGATGTTTAAAGTTCAAAATGAAAATGATTTTAAAAGTTGGAAAAAAAAAAAGTGTGCCAAGGGCCAGATTTTCTGTGTAAGTCCCGAGCAGGGTTCTGTGATGGAGATCCAGGTGTGGGCATTAGAGGGGGGAAAAGGGAAAAATCGTTTCTGTGGCTTGTAGTTCCCCTGGGAGAAAATTTTCCAGTGTCCGCTATATTTCCCCGTAGCTCTTACTTAGGGGGCACAAAAAACTGCGTGAAAGAGGAGTGTGAGTGTTGCCACTACTGGGGTGGGGGGTTTGGGTCAAACCCTAGTGAAGGGGGGGGGGAAGTTTTAAATTCCCCGGTGGTTTAAAAAGGAGCGGGTTTTGAGGAAAAGGGTAAAAATTTTCCTGGAAAAGGGATGGGAAAATAGTCAAGATGAATTATGTCCTGTATGGGGGAGGACTTATATGTGGGTGCTTTTTCCGAGATGTCTGCTGCCCCCATTTGGGGTTTTAGAAAAGGGGACTGGGGAAATTTCCTAATGTGAACACAGCCGTTTGGTTTTGTTGGAGACCCCCGAAGGAGGTTGTCTGGGGTTTTCCTTTATTTGGGGAGCAAAAATAAGGAATGGCCCCGATAGGAAAAAATTGGGGGTTTTCCCCTTTGAGATAGGTTTGGGGTGGGATGGAAAATCTCCCCCACAATTTCTTTCAAAGGTTGCTGCCCAAATGGGTGAGGTTTAAAAAATGTTTCAAGGGGGAAAGTGTCCCCTTTAGATTGGCGAGGGGGGCCCGGTTTTGAGCTTTATTTGGGTTTTTTGGGCCCCCGTAGTGCAATATAGGCCCCCTCAAATGGTCCCCACAAGGGCATTAAACCTGTGGGAAGGGGTGTGAAGCCAGGTGAGTGCCGTGACCCCCGTAGGGGCAGGGAAGGATAAAGCAGGAAAAAAGGAAAAAAAGGGCCCTGAAGGTGGTTTTCCATGTGTTAACAGGGGTTTGGAGGGGGAAAGAGCGGTCCTCAGACCCTTTTGAAAAAAATTACCTGGGGAAGGAGGGTGGGGTTTATGTTGAGGGTTTTTCGTAATAACCCCGTGACCAACCTACAGGTTAAAAAGGGGGCACAAAGGTTTCATTTTTTCCTAAACAGTTCTACTTTAGTGGAGGTTACCCTACTGGGGTGGTTTTTGGGGGGGGAGCAGAGGCCCGGTGAGGAAGAGAAATTTTTGGGGGAATAATTTTGATTTCCCGAGGCCAACAGGTAGGGAGGGTTTGGGGGCTCAGGTGGCCCTTGAGGGGTTGGTGGAAGTAACCTTTGAGGGGGGTGCTGCATTTTTGCTTCCTTTTGTTGCTATTTTGGTTGCGGGGGTAACCAGGGGCCTTTTGTTATAGGAGGGAACCGGGTTTTGGGAAGACCCCTGCCAGTGGGCCCCCCTTCCCCGGGAACCCCGTGTGTGGGGGGAAAAGGGTACAAGGGATGATAGTTTTTGGGGTTTTTGGGGTTTTCAGGGGTTTCTCCTGTGAATGTCGCATTTTGGGCTGAAGGTGGTGAATCCTTGGGAGCAGATCGTGATGTTGTTGGGAAAGTAGTTAGTGGCAGTCACTGTCTGTGGCCCCGGGTTTTGAGGTGGGGCGCCCTGGTATGAGCCCCTGTCTGGAAACTGTTTTTTGGAAAAAATTTTGTTTTCTGCCCTTTATGGGTGTAGCGGGGATGTTGCCCCTAGAAAAAGGTAACCCAAAGGGGGAAAAAAGGGGAAAAATGGAAGTATGGATGTCTTGATTTCTTGCAGCAGAAATCCGGGGGTAAAAGTCTCTGGACTTATGGAAAAAGGGGGGAAAGGGTTTTTCCCGGGGGAAAAATTTGGGATGCTTCCCCGAGAAAAAACAAATGCAATATAAGGGGTGAGTCAATTTCCCCCTCTGGGTTTGATTTCCCGGAGGAAGGTTTTTGGGCAGGGGAAAAAAGGGCCCCACGGGCTTTTTTTAGAGGGGAAGGGTTTTGTGAAAGGTTTAAAACTCAGTAGTTACCTATTTCAGCCACTTGGTTTGGGGTTATACCCCGGGTTTTTTTTAAAGCAACATGCCCCCAAGGATACCTGGTTGGGGGGGAATAAGGCCAGGGCCCCATTTTTTGTAAACCTTTACTAAGTGGTTGGCAATGGGGGTTTGTATTAGTGTGGCTTTTCAGCCGTTTCCTGGGGTTTGGCTTTTTTATTGGGAGTTTGACAATGTGTTTGGGTGGGTGTCCTTTTCCCCCTGGTCCGGGCCCGGATTTGGATTTTTTGGGGGGTCGGTTTTCCCATTAAAAAGGGTTGGGCCCTTTAGGTATAAAGGGGGTTTGGGTTTGCTTCCCGGAAGTGGGGAAAACGGCGAAGAGCTGAGGAAGGCTCACCCCGAGGCTTGAGGCCAAAAGGTGGTGGGCCCTGAAAACCTAAAAGTTGGGGGGGATGGGAATTGGATTTGTTTTGATGGAAAATAAGGGGGCCAGGGCCCCCGTGTAGAGAGGGACGTTTCATGTGTAGTGGTGGGGCCCGACGGAAAGGGGTTTTGGGTTTTTCCCGTTTTTTTGTTCCAAAGTGTGCTGTGCGAAAAAATAAAGGTGGTGAAGGCCCAGACTGAAAGAAAAAGGGTCCCAAATGCCCCCATGTGGGAAAGTGCCAAAAATTTTTTACCAAAGGGGCGGGGTCCAAGAGCCGGGAAAATCTCTGGGGACGACCCAAGGGTGGGGGGGGGCATGGAGTTGTCCGTAGATTCTAAGGTTGTAGTGGAACGGGTCCAGCTTTCCCAACCCGATCTCAGGTGCCCTTTCAAAGTGCCCTGGGCGGTCTGTAATGTGCCCGATATTTGGGGGTTTCCCTTTGGGTTTAAAAAATAGGACAATGGGGGGTGCACCACTTTTGGGGCTGAAGACACCTGGGCTTTTGGCGAGTTCCCCTACTACATGTGCCCCCATGTTAAGGGGGCTGTTTTTTCTAGTGTAGTCGGGTGGCCAGGGCAGCGTGGGTGGGGAAAGATCGCCCCCCTATCCGGGCCCGGGGACTTATAGGCACATAAAAAAAACAAAATGCACAGGTCAGGAGGGGGCTGAGTGATAAAGGGTTTGGAAAGGGCCCCCATGTAGTGTGGAAAAGGGGGAAAGCTGCCTAAGGGCATATCCCCCCTGAAAAGGCAAAAAACCCGGGGGGTTTGCCAAAGCTGAGGGGAGAAAAAGGCCCCCCCCTCCACATTTTACATGCACATATTCTTCCGAAAACCCGGGAAAAGAAAAATGTGCTGTTCAATGTTTTTCGGGCCCCCACCGCGGGAAAACCCTTTCAGTGGGGACTGTGACGGGTTTTCCTAGGCCCATTTTTTGCTTTGTTTTTTGGGCCCCCATTTATAAAGCGGTTTGAAAAACCGCAAGCGGGTTTAAAAAAAAGGGCCCGAAAAACCCATGCTGGGGGGGGGCATGCCAAAAAGGGTTTTCCTGTAAAAAGACGAACAATCGTCAGGGTTAAAAAACTGTTTCTTTTTGGGCCTTTTTATTTTTTGGGCCCTGAAAAAAGGAAAGTGTCTTGTTTATAACTAAAAGGAGCATCAAAAAAGCAGGGAAACCTAAAAAAAACATTTTTTGCAACTACAATACATAAAAAAAAATTTTTGAGTTTTTAGTTCCATTTTTTGGGATAAAGAAAATTTTTAAAACCCACCCCGACTTTCAAGGGGACTCAAGGAGGTGGCCCCTACTCTATTTTTACCTTCATTTGAGCCCCAATTCTCTTTCTTTTTGGTCAATAGACCCCAAAACCCAGAGAGAAAAAAAACCCAATTTTCATTTTTTTTTTTACCCAAAACATTGAACAAAACTCAAGGGTTTTTTTTCTTGTATTTAGATAGCAAAAAATGCTTTTTTAAAGGGTTTTCCATGTCTTTTTTGGATAAGCCCTTTTAGTAAGGGGTGGCCACTGTAGGGGAATGTGTGTGTGATAATTTATATTATTTTTTATATCCCAAAACCTTCCAGGGGGCACCCGGGTTCACATTGTTTTTTCAGAAAATTTTTTTTGTGCAGAACTATACATTGTATTTGCCATATTTTCTTTTTAATTTCTTATAGGGGAAGGGATGCCTCCATTAGGGTTTTTCCTTGCACCCCCCCACCCCACGGGTTTGTTTAGATTAGTGCATTTGCTTTTTTGTTGGGGGTTTTATTTTTCCCCTCTGGATTATGGAGGTCTGTTAAACCCAAAAATGAGAAGTCTGAATTGGACTAAAATTTAAAAGGGGAAAATTTTTAGAGTGGGAAACCCACCCCCCTTTAGATCCCGTTTTAAGTCGGGGGGGTGGCTTAAATTTTTTTTGACCCCAAAACATGGGGAATAAATCTAAAAATTTTTTCCCCCATTTTTAAGCAAAAGGGGAAGGACTTTTGTTAAAAAAGTCGAGGAAAAATCCCACTTCATTTTTACGTTTTGCCCCCTTTAAACATTCCCTTAAAAAATTTGCCCTCCCTGGGAGCTGAATCCCCTACAATAAATATATATTTTATATATTATATATATATATATATAATATAATAATTTTTATAACCCTTGTAAGGGTTTTGGGGAGCGGGTTGGTCGTCCCCGGGGGAAACGGAAAGCTCGGGCGGGCACAGAAACCCAAAACAAAAAGGAAATTCTTTTTAAAAACGGGCCCGAAACAGTTTTATTGTTTATCATGTGGCACATAAATAGAAAACAAACAAAAAAAAAAATTTTTTGGGCCTGTCCGGGCTTAAAAAAAACATTATGTTTACCTCACTAACAAAAGTGCTGGCCAAATTCCTTTACTAAACACAAAAAATTTTTAAACTGTCCCAAACAAGTGGGGGCTTTTCACGGGTTTGGGAAAGCAGTTCCCCCCTTTTCCCAAAGGGTGATGGAGTGGTGTTTTCAGCTCGGGCCCCTTATTTAGGAAAGACACACCAAAAACCTAATCAGCGGGCCCAAACCCGGACTGCCCAGGGGGAGGGGGGCCCCCCCTCGCAAACCACCCCTTTGAAAAAATAGGGGTTTTTTACAAAACCAAATACATAGAGATCTTTTTAGATCTTTTGACAATTCACTTTTGGGTTTTGCTCTTTATTTAAAACCATAAGGAATTTTGGGCATAATCCCTTCCCCCCTCAAAGGCCGGGTAAAAACACTCTGTAAAACACATCCCCCCCCCCCCCCCCCTTGTTTCGCCCCCCCGGGGCTAAAAACAATCGGACAAAAAGGCAGTGTACACGAGAAAAGGGGTCTGCATTTTTCTTTTAAATCCCGGCCCCAGTGCTTTACTGAAAAATTTGTATTCCTGTGGGGGCCCAAAAAACCATCTTGGGGAACCCTCCTATTTTTTTTTCCTTATTTTCGCACACCCAAATTTTGGCCGAGCATGACCTTTAAAAAAAACTAAAAATGCCTCCAAGCAGGAAAAAAGCGGGGGGTTTCCCTAGGGCCCTTTAATACAATTTTACTTTTTTCCCAAAAGGGCAAACTTAAACCCCTTCAGTTCTCATCGGGCCTAAACACAAAAACGAAACTTTTATTATATCAAACTTTTTAAACCCCTTAACACACTTTTTAAAAAAACCGGGGGGGACAAATTTTTATGTGCTCATGTTGGGGGGAGATTTATTGTTTCTGCTTCCCGGCCTTTGATCTAGGGCGGGGCCCGGAAGAAAGCTGGAGGGGGGGGCATTTTTTTGGGAAGATACGGGAGCCCTTGCATACTCCCATTGTGACTTGGGGATTGAAATGGCTAGTTTGGCCGAAGGGGAAAAAATTTCTTCAAGGGGGAATTTGTGGGGTTAAACGTGGGGGGGAGGGAGGTATAACCAAAGACCCTCCCTTATTTTTTAAAAATAATATAAATATTACATGAAAAAAAGAGAAGTGGTTTATGAATAAAGTCTTAGACTTACTATACAATGCGGGAACTTGGATTTAAGGGGGCCTCCCAGCTCTTTTTAAAAGAAAAAATCCCATATTACATATATAGGGAAGTGCTTTTTTGGGAAAAAAAAATATGCAGTGGCTTTTGTAAAAGGATTTTTATCCCCCAAATAAATATCCCAATTAGAAAATTGAAGGGGAAGGGGCTTGGGGAATTGACAAAGAGGGCCCGATTTGGCTGGTAAGGGTGCCCACCTATCTGTTTTAATTCATTCTGGGTGAGGCCCCCCTTTGAAAATAATTTTAGAGAAGTGAGACGGAAGCCCATCACAGTCGGGCTGGGTGTTGGGGTGCAGTGCATTGGCAGGGCAGTACGGTAAGAGGGGGCGAAAACCCCGTTATGGAGAGGGCGAATTTGCCCCTAAAGGTTTTTGGGGCTCATAAGCTTTGGGGGAAAAAGTTTTACGGTTTTTAAATGAGTGAAAGGGTTTAAAAGGGGGGGGTTGGGGTTTTTTGGGGGTTTCTCTGATGGGTTTTTTGGGGGCCACCTGAACGGGGTGTTTACCTAACTTGATATAAAAGGAAGTGAGCTAACCCTTGTGATGGGACCTCAAACCCCTTGAAAAAGCCAGGGTTTAGCCGGCGAAACATGTCGCGGGTCAAAATTTAATTTTTAAATTTGTTCTCTAAACCTCGGGTCTAAAAAGGGTTTTCACCTGCGGGCGACGGTTTTTCCAAAAGGGGGCCTTATTTGTTCTTTTGTCATGAGATTAGGGACGACTGCCAAGTAGGGGTTTTGGGATCCCTTACTGAAGCTAGTACTTTTGCTATAGATATAAGGCCCCCTTTTTAGTAGGGGGGTTTTTCCACCAGACTTGATAATAGAAAGGGTTATTTCCCCTCTCTCAGAAGCAAAAAGGGTTAAATGATAGGTTAAGATCAGGTTTTTAAATAGTGGGTATAGAGGTTAAGAGTTTAAAATTTTAAAAAAAAGGGTTTTTGTTTTTTGTTTTTAACAGAGAACTGAAAAGAGTTTAAGTTTGCCTTTGGGGAAAAATTTTTAAAAAAAAATTTATCAAAAGGCCCCTTTTTTGGGTTTTCTTGCCGGATTTCCCCAAAATTTTTTGGGGATTATGTGCATTTAATAGCAAAGGGACTCCTTTTTCCCCCTTTTTGGTTTTATTTTGTTACTGGACAAATTTTGTTCCGACTCAAAAGAGCACCGGGTGTTCCTCACCGTTCCGTACCGTAAAGTACCCGCCCCCGTCCCAAAATCCCCGCAAAAGTCGGGGGACAAACCCTTTTTTAAAACGGGGGGTTTTTTTACACGGCTGAGCACAAAAGGTCCTTAAGGGTCGGGGAAAGCTTTTTCACCTGGGGTGGGCCCTTAACCATTTAAAAAGAATCCTTTCTTTTTGGTTTTGGCGGTTTAATTGGGGGGCTGCCCGGGAGGGAAATTAGGGATAAACTGCCTGTAGTTTGCCTTTTTATACCAAGAACGCCCCGCACTTTTCTTCTTGTTCACACTGAGGCCATCTCTGTATGGCTTCAATCTTTGGGTTTCTTGGGTTTTAAAACCCCCCCACGGGCTATCTTTTTTAAAACCCCAGGTAAATTGGGCCCCCCTCAAAACCAAGGGGGCACTTTTTTTGGGAATGGTGTGAAGCCGGGCCCCACATAAAGAATCAATAACCCTTGCCACCGAGGGGGATGGGGGTTCCCAATCTGGGCTTTGGGTGATATATCATCCCGATAGGGGGCGGCCAATACTGACTTTTGGGGGCTCAAAAACCCATCCCTAACCCTTTTGGAAAAATGGGGCCCGGGGCCCCGTAAAACCCAAAAAAGGCCAACACCAATAATGGAACAACCCCTCCCCGGAGTGGCAAAGGCAGTTTTTTCATTTGCCTCATCGGTCATGGGATTTGCCCCGTAAACCCCCTTTTGGGGTTTGGTCGACCCTTGATATGTACCCTGCATTGCCCCAATCCCGCAATCAGCTAGTTTCCCCCCGTGGCATTCCGGGGGAAGGGGTCAAACTTTTAGATGGAATTTTTTCCGGGGAAATCCGGGTTCCAAAAACCCCCAGGGGCCAAACTGGCCCTTTGGGGCAGAAAAAAAGGGGGGGTGGACCACTGGCTATGGGACTCCTCAAAAATTTCCCCCAATTCCAGCAATTTTTTCCTTACTTCTTCCGGATAACCCCCCTCCCCGGGCCCCAGGTTTTCTGTATGGTCTCAACTTTTTCCCTTTTCACCCGTTCGGTAATGTTTTCGTGTTTTAAAGAGGGCCCTACGGGCCCAAATTTTCCAAGAAAAAACCCCCTTTTTTCGAAAAAAAATGCTCGTACTCGGCCTTTTGCGTATTGGGGCAGGGGGTCGCTACCCTTTAAACCCCGGGCAAAAAGGGTTTTCCCCCGAGCTCACCTGCTCTGGGGGAAGGGGGTGTTTTGCAGCAAGTGACAGTCTAACTTTCCAAAGGTTTAATAAGATTAATTGGTTAAAAACCCTTTCTCGGGCTTCCTCTTCTTTGGGTGACGGGTCCTTTTAGTTCACCTAATTTTTTTTTTGATTACCCCCAAAAGGCCCTTTCCACTTGGCTAGGAACTTGCTTTTCGACTGTTGGGTTGAATAAAGATCCCCCCCCCCCCCGGCGCAAAAGGGACGTATCCTGGTAAATGCGGTTATAAACCCCCTTTTTTGGGCTCTTTTTAGCCTGAGTCATTTTGCTCTCTTAAATATAGGGATTTTCGGCCCCATCCCCATCCCCCAACTGGCCAAAGTGCCCCAATACACTTCATAGGGGAGTCGGGCCCCTTCCTTCCCCAAGGGTTCTCTTGTTTTTCTAAAGGCCCCTAGGGTGACCCAAAAGTACGTTAAATTTAAACGGGGGAAAACCCTGTAGAAGATTGGGGGGACCTCACGGGTGGCCAAAAAAGAGATATGGGGGCAGGAAGTCCCATTTTTTCCCCCCTTTATCCACCACTTTTTTCAGAATGGGGTTTTGGGGGGTTTTATTAAAACCCCCTTCCAGTCCATCGGTCTGTGGGTGGTAGACAGAAAACGCAGCTGTTTTCACCGGAACAAGGGTTTCATAGCTCCTTCATGACTTGGAAAATAAAAGGGGGGGCCCCCGATCCGTAAGTATCTCCTTCGGTTTAAACCCCCCCCGGCTAAACCCCCTTACTAGCTCCTTTGGGAATTGCCTTGGAAAGGGCTGTTCGGGAAGGGGAAAGCCCTTTCCCGGGTACCGCGTGGCCTAGTCCTGATGACGAGAATATGCTGGTGGCCTCGAGCAAATTTGACAATAGGACCCACCAAATCCATTGCTATTCTTTCGAACGGCACCTCAATTATTGGGAGGGGACCAAAGGGCTACGATAGTGTATCAAGGGCCAACAGCTGGAAATTTTCCGGCAGGAGTCACAAAAAATCTCTCACATCTCTATGAACCCCTGGCCAAAAGAACCGTTGAAGGATTCTCTCGGTAGTTTTTTCAACTCCCAAATGCCCTCCCATTAGGTGACCGTGGGCCAACTCTAGGACAGTCCTTCTATAAATCTTAGGGACGACCAGTTGCTCCACCAGCTCTTCTCCCCTTCTTACCACTTGGTACAACAAGTCCCGCCTTATAGCCATGTAGGGGAAGGCAAATGTGGTGTCAGGTTAAACAGGGTTATCGTCAATCACTTTAACATTTTCCCGGGCCCTGGCAAGGGTGGGATCTTTTAACTGCTCTGCCCCAAACTGGTCCTGCCGCACCTCAAGATCGGGAAATTCTGTCACTGGGGGGTCTCTGGACTGCTCTCACCCCCCTTAGGAAAACCTCCTCATGGGGTTCATCTTCTTCCCCAGCCAAAACTGAATAGGAAAAGGTTCCCCTTAACTTTGGGTTCACTCACCGGTAGGGTATGAGAGACCTTATGTCCCATAATTTCCCCAAAAAAGGGGAAGTCCCCCCCAAGATGACATCATGCATTAAGAAGGGCACTACTCCCACCATAATTTGTACGGCACCAAACTGTGTACAGACGTCCACTATAGCCTTGATGTAATGACGAGTGTCCCCATGTATACAGGTTACCCCTATGGTTTTTTCAGACGGGTTTCTGGTTTCAATAAATCGGCGTTTACTAAGGTCAACAGACTACCTGAGTCTAACAAAGCTTTCACCTTGTTACCTCCTACAGTAATAGAATATATGTGTCACGTTCGTGTCATCTGGCTCTGGTCGTCGGCGAAGGCCGCTGCGACCATAACTGCGGCCTTACTTTTTCTTGTGTGAACACTGTCTTCCTTCTGGGACTCTAATTGAATTCTGGCCAACGCCCGTGGCCAGGATCTTTCCAGCACTCTCTGGGTTAATCTCACTCTCAGTGATTGACAGATCCTGCTTCCTATCACCTCTGCTCTCTTTCCTCCCCTTCCCTATTTATAGCCACCACTTCCTTCTATCTTTGCCTGCTATAGGTTTTTTCCCTGTAGTTCGCCGTATTTGCTTCTTTGTTCTGTGCTCTCCCTGACCTTTGGCTTTGGACCCCGGTTTCCCCCTCTGTCTCACGTCTCTGTACCACGTTGCCCGTGCTGTTGCCGACTTTGGACTGCCCCCGGTTACCCTCTTGTCTTACGCCTCTGTACCTCGTTGCCCGAACTGTTGCTGACTGTGGACCGCCTGACTACTCTCTTGTTTGGTGTCTGTTTGTCCTGTCTGTGTCACACTTATAACAGTGCAGTTATCAGTCTTCTGGTTGGGGCCGGCCTGTTAAGGAGTCGGGTTCCCCAAAAGGCAGGGACAGGGGCTGGGATCAGAGTCAGGGCCCACTTGTCTGTGTGTGTGTCCCTGACTGGTCCCTGACAATATGTGTGTCTCACCCCCAGCGCCCGGAAATACTACACATGCACGCTTAGCATACAAGGATAAACGGCGGTTTATATATGAGACATCACATTGCATAGAATCATCATTCAGTGGGCAATTGGCAACCAAATGACCTGGCATCCGATATCGGAAGCTTTCTATTATGTCCTTACTAAGTCTCTTGTAGAGCCCTGATTTCCCTGGCACAGCTTGCCAGCTTCTAGAATCTGGGTCATCAGTCTCTCCATGTGCATGCACAAACATATCAGGTCTTCCAGCCCCCTTTTCCCTTAGAACAGTCTTACCAGGATGTCCTGGAGCTCTCCGCCATCTCCACCATCTGGTCAGCACTTTTGGGGTCTCCATGGCTTACCCACTTGCGTAAGGTAACTGGGAGGGATCTCAGGTACTGGTCCATCACCACCCGTTCCACCATTTGGGGGCCTGTCAGGATCTTCGGCTGCAACCACTTTTTGGTCAGGTGTATGAGGTCATGCATTTGGGAGCGTGGAGGTTTATCCATGTTGTAGGCCCAGTTGTGCACCCGCTGGGCACGAACAGAAATCGTGACTTCGAGGCGAGTTAGAATTTTCTTTTTCAGCAGGTCATAGTTCATAGCATCCCGTGTTTCCAGGTCATAATAGGCCTTTTGGGGTTCTCCTGAAAGGAAGGGTGCAAAAAGTCCTGCCCACTGTTCCTTTGCCCAACACTCTTGTTCGGCAGTTCTTTCAAAGGTGGTCAGGTAGAAAATGGCTGGCTCTTATGGAGGCATGAGTGGCTTCTGCAACACCTGGGGCCCGTCCTGCGAGACTGGCAAGTTGCTGCACTACAACTTTTAGGGTTTCCCGGTCTTTTCTCTGCTCCTCCTGTGTAGCCTCGAGTTGCGCGGTGTTTTCTCCAGCGCTCTTTGCTGCACTCTGGTAGCCTCTTGCTGCACACGGGTCGCCTCCTGTTGCGATGCCACCGCTTGCAACATCACTTTGATTACATCCTCCATTTTGAGATGTAAAAAAAAAATATAGGACTCCGGCCCTTTAAATGTCCAGTTTGCTTTTTCTGTGCCAAAAATTAATGCTGACGCATCCTCCACCACTTGAAAGGGATTAGGTAGCGGGTTGGTCCCCACCTGGGTAGAAGGGCACAGCTCTGCGGGCACAGAAATCCAAACGACAAGGAAAGTTCGTTTTAAACTGCCCGCAGACAGTTTTATTGTTTAGCATGTGGTACATAAAACAAAACAAACAAAACAAATCCTATGCCTGTCCAGCTCTAACTAAACATCAAGTATACCTCACTAACACAGTGCTGGCCTAATACCAGTCACCAAACACAACAATATTACTGTACCACAAGTAGGGGCTCTCACAGGTTTGTAGCAGTTACCCTGTCCCAGGGTGAGTGAGAGTGTGTGTCTGCAGCTCTGGCCTTATATGAGGCAGACACACCTAAACCTAATCAGGCAGCCCAAGACCCGGACTGCCCAGGTGGAGTGGGGCCCACCCTCGCAAACCAGCCCTTGCAAAAATGGGTTTTACTAAACCCTATACATAGAGATCTTGTAGATCTCTGACACTTCACTATCTGGTTGCTCTTTACCTGGACATAAGGAATCTTGGGCATATATACCTTCCCTCTAGGACCAGTCCAGACACTCTGTCACAATATATACATATACACACACATACAGACAGAGAGAGATGAATTCCTACAAGATAGTTCTGCATCCCATATCATCAATTAAAAACCATGGAGGCACATGCATTTTAATACATATTGCCATCAATCAATGCTTGTGTCAAGCATTTTTACAATAACACCTTTGTTCCGATGTTCTTATTAAGCATTTAGTCTTGTGACTACTTCCTTAGAGGGGTATTCTCACCACAATGACTAGCTTTAAACATATACATGAAAGTAAAAAAAAGACTATTACCAAACACATTGCTGTTCTGATTTTTTTCCTTTCAGAGCAGATCTTGTCTCCTGCTTGAGTACATAAGCTTCCCCAGGTTACTGTCCACCTCCCGCTGCTCTAGTAGGCTCTCTTATCCTTGACAGAGCATGGCGAGGTCGTTTCCTGCTATGTGTTATATCCAGCACAGGAGCTTGTTTATCTTTGTTACTGACAAACTTTAACCTTTTAAAGCCCTGTAGAAGTCTGCACTATAGTTAACATCCTCCTGTTTGCAATGCCCTTCCAACAGGCTCAGGTAGGAATAGCATAACACTGCTGTAGAACGACCCACAGACTAACCATTAACTAAGTGCCTGAAGCTGACTGTGAAGAACAGACCCTGTAAAACAACATGGTAAGAACACCCCTTTAACACTTAGGCTAGATTGACATGTATTGGCTAGTGCATTCTTCAGGTTGACTTCAGCTTTAAGCAGTGTAGCTCACTGCAGTGCATGAACCCAATGTAACACCTAAGGTTGGGTTGAATCCTCCTAAAAATATCATCCAATTGCAAGACCCATGACTGGTTATCATTGTTAAAATCCATATTAGCTGGAGCTTGCATATGTAATAAACACAGAACACAAAATTAACCCCTTTACTACCTTAGACCTCCATAAAAACTACCAATTTTTGGATAGAAATTCTAAATATGTTCTTTACTAGCATAATTTATTTTAAATATCAGGTGTCAATAGCGGGTATGCAAGCAGAAGGGGCTACATGTTGATGTAACACAATTCCCTCTTGGTTATTTATGTCCCCCTCTGTTTGAGATCCTAATGTTATTTTCTGCTTTTTAATTTCCTCCGCTTTTTCTTTTTTTCTCATTTTTGCTTTGCCCAGAAGTCTCGCCATCATCAGCCCGTTTTCTCTTTCTAGATGTTTCAAGATCTGTAAAGGTACACAAATTCACAGTGTAAGTATTTTCTATACTATACTACATATGCAATATATCCCAAATAATAATAATAAGATTATACTGTAACTCTATCAGCAGCATATTCATCTGGTTCCTATCTCAGGATCAAGTACTTTAGAAATGTAAGGGGCTTTATCAAGAGATGTATGTCAGTCTTCTGGTGTACAACTGTAATGTTTTTGTGGTGACTGCATTTGCCAAAAATATGCTACTTTTCTGCACTTTTCCTAGTTCTCAACCTTTTCTTTAAAGTGGAAATTATTTGACAGGAGGCGGGACTTGGAGTAAGTTATATAAGAGAATCTACTCTAGCACATAGTGGGACTGACTGCAGCAGCCCGTGACCACCGATGGAGACAACATCAGTGGGTGCATCGGAACCTGCAGTGGTGCTAAAACTGGGCGACTATATAAGGGGATTATTTTTTTTTAGTTCACAACTCTTCCAACGGAAGCAGTTTGTAAAAATGGGGAATAACTTTAATGATATTCGCTTTAACTCTTTAACCCCTTATCAAAATAGGACCTATTGGTATGTCCTGGTGCTGGTAACGTTCTATGTAATGGGATTGCAGAAGGGTGTACTAACAATCGAGCCCCCTACTGGTCAAGTATCTTAGGCGGACTTGATATTACACTTTAAAAAAAACTATATATATATATATATATATATATATATATATATTCATAAAAGACCAATCTATCAAAATATAACATCATTTATCCTGTACACTGAACACAATAGAAGAAACAAAATTCCAAGCAAGCAAGTTTTTTTTAATCATTTTAATCACATTTGGAAATTGATAAAAAAATTTTGCATCTACCCCAAAAAGGGGCCAAAAAAAAGTACACTTCAGCACAAAAAATACACCCCACTCTGGCCCGGGGGAAGGCGGGGTGGCCCCAAATTTTAAAAAACTAGAAACTTTTTAATTTTTTTTTTTATAGTATACAACAAATGAAACCCCTTTTACATATTTGGTATTGCCCAGAAACATATCTCCCCTCCCAGAGTACAGATAACACATCTTTTTTCCCCAAAGATTGTTAGCTTTATTAAAAAAACCCCCCGCAAACTTTGGCCCCAAGAAAGGTTTTTTTTCCCACATTTTGGCCCACTTAAATTTTTTTTTTGTTTTTCCCAGATTTTTCTATGGTTAGGGTAAAGAACCCCAAATTGGGAAAAGTACATCTTCTTCTGTAAAATAAAACCCCTTATATGTCTATGTAGAGGGAAAAAATCTAAGTATTAGGGGGCTTTTGGGAAGGGAAAAGGGAAAAAACCTAGAGATATTTTTATGACTGGGCTGTCAAAAGGGGAGAAAAAAACCCCTAGCTCCCCCCTAATATAGGGGTTTTGGGGTTTTGGGATAAAAATTTTTTTTTTTTCCCCACGGGGGATGAAAAACATCAAATTCAATTTGGGAATGCACATTAAAATCCCCCTACTTTATGAGTTCAAAGCATAGAAAAAGGTATTGTTTTAAATGTGCCAAAATTTTGGGGACACATGGTGACCCCATACGATAAGGGGAAAAAGGGGCAATAGGTGGTCGGGGAATTTTAACTTCCATTGAAAAAAAAATTAGGAAAAACCCTGTTATCAGGAAGATGATCGATCACTATGGTGTTCCCAGTAATAAGGCAAAGTCTAACAGCACCGGCTTTTGGGCGGTTTCCCAGAAAATTAAACCCCGGAAAAACCGGGACTGAAACCCTGTCCCCCTAACAGCAAAAAAAATTTCTGGATGTACCCTTAACAGATCGGATTTTTTGGGTCTTTTTTAAAAACCCTCCGGTTTGGGGGATTTTAAAATTTTGTTGAATTTCCGCCAGTTCCTGATGGTTTCCCTTTAAAATTTCAATGTACGGGGTTGTGGGAAAAACAAAAACCGCTGTAGATTTAGTTTTAGCCCAACCCAAAAAACTGAAGTGCGAGGGTTTTTGAACAGCATTTTACCCTTTTTGCTGTGTGGGAAGCCTAACAGTATGCCCCAATCATTTTTTTCTTTTGGGAAAAACAAAGGAAGAACTATTATCAATTTTTAAAATACTTCCCGGGGCCTCCAGCGGACCCCGGGGGCTTCAAGCCCCTTTCCTGTTTCCCTTTAGTTTTTCTAAATCTATTTGGTTTAAGAATTTGAAGATTTTTTTAGGTGCCCTTTTTGGACCTTTTTTGGGGCCCGACATATTTTTTTTAAATTTTGCTGTAAAAAAATAGTTTAGTCAATTTTCCCCCCCCCTTTATTCTACCCAAAAAAAACCATGGAAAAAGGTATTTTTTAATTTATTTTTTAAGATTGGAGAAAAATGTGGATGTGTCCAAATGTATTCCTATTTTAATTGAAAGGTCAGAGCATTCTTTGGGTTATTATTAAGATCCTCCAGGTTATACCCCCCAACATACACAGCACCGTTTTTTACTAAAACCTAAAAGTTTTTCCCATCCAAAGTTTTTATATTATAATGTAAAGGTAATGATTTACCCCGGGGGGGCCTCCTTGGTCCCCCTCTCCCTATTTTCATAAATTGTTAATATCTTTTTCCACTGCTCCCTTCCAAATCCCAAGAGTTTTCCAAACCCTGCAGCACAAGGGGAAGTGAAAACATTTTGAAAAACCCTACATGATAAAAACATTTTAAAAAGTCAAAGCTGAAAGTTTGATTGTCATGAAAGGTCACCTTCAAAAAAAATGATTTAAAAATTACTGTTATATTCTGTTTTAAAAAGTAATGAAGTTCCCTCCCCCCGAAGAACCATTACAAAAAACCTAAGAAAAGATTTCTATTTGTGTTATTTCAGGGGAAGCAATGCTCAACGGCTTTTGGGCCCGGGGTGTTGGAATGAGAGCTGGGAAAGAAAATTTTTTTTTGTTGTGATGGCTCCCAAGAAAACCAAAAGCTTTTGCTACCCTGCTGTATACCCCCCTGGGGCCCTCCCAAAGTTCCCTTTAAAAAGTATTTTTTTTAATCCCCCCTCAAAAACATTATCAAAAATTACATAATCTTGAAACTGTTTTAGATACCAAACTAGGGGGACATAAAATGAAGTTTTGCATCTAAAGTATGTATGAAATTTAGGGGACAGCCGTTTCTAAATTTTGGCCATTTTTAAGTGCCAGGGTTTGGGTGCAGCAGAAAAGACCTGAAGGCGTGGGGCTAAACAAACTTTATGCCCAAAAAATACAAATTCTTTCCCAATAATGAAACTAAAAATAACATACTAATTTTTTTATACTCACTTTAAAAAAACCCAAACAGAAAGAAAAGCAGGGGGGGAAAAAGCCAACCAGCATCCCCCATCGTATACAGCCGAATCGGGGGTTTTTGCCCCTCGTCAGTACAGAGCAGGCGATGCAACATCCAACAAGGGGCTTGGCTTTCAGCTCCTTTTCCCAAAATTTTCCTTTGAATGAGATGCTTCTGGAGTGCAAAAAGGCTTTCGAATCTCCACACACCTTTTTGGGGTCCCCAAGGAAGATCTTCCCTTTCGACCCACTCTTCCTCCCCCCAACCAACCGCATCGCTAGCTCTGTATGACGAGGTGCAAAACCCGAAACACTGTTACATTGGGCGATTCTGGTTGGCTAAATATCCCTTTTTGCTTTTAAAAGACCCAGGGGGTCAAAAGAAAATTGAGGATTTGTTACATCCAACAGAGGGCGCTTGAGCTTTCACCCCTTTCCCCATAATGCTTGGTTTTAAAATTTTAGCAGGATTTTTTTACCACAGTTTTGCCCACACCGTGGGGGGCCCACGTCCTAAATTGTCTAATTTAAAATGTGCGGACCACCTCTTAGGATTGGCGCAGAAAAAAGGCCCGGGGATGTTGAATTGTGCCAGTTTTTGTCAAAGACCTTACAAAAAATCTGTCGGCGGGGCAACAACGTTTTTTTTTTGGGGGACATCACACCAAAAAACGGTGCCGCCCCCTTCATCATATCCCCACTAGTGTTACATGTCAATTTCCTTAATATTTCAAAAGCTTCCTATAATTTATGTTTTTTGTCTTTTCCTGGTTTATTAGGGTGTTCAAAGGCCTCAAGAGGGCCCAACAAGTGGGTCAAGGCTAAGAATCCTGGGCCACTCAACCAATGCAAAATATCAAGAAACTAAATTCTATTCCATAGGATTAAGAACTTAAAAAAAACATATTTTAAAAATCTGAGGTTTCGACTTCAATCAATTCCTGTTTTTTGAACATTGAACAAAAATAATGGAAACACCAAACAGAACCCTCATGTATCAGTTTGGGTACCGGCAACAAAGCTTCCATTAGAAGAGTAACAAGAGACTAACATTAGTCAACTGAAATCATTTGACCTTAGAAGTGATGACCTACCCCCTCTCCCTCGCTCCATTCTCTTGCTCCACAACATACATCCAAGTTGTGATCCCTGCAAAAGAAAACACAAATCATACAGAAAGTGAAGAACTTAGGGAGGAGGCAATAGTGGTCGATTTAAATAGTAACCTGACTTCAGTCGATGATCTGCTTAGTTACCTGTTATACCTAGATCTCTTTCACCTTAAGCTTACATAACATATGGTTGAGGCCTTATCAACATAGCGGGGAGCACATGTAATTGGACAATTATCTAAATTTACTGCGGTACCACCAGAATATCATCCATAGTGTTTCAGGTTTCCTGCAGTGATTATGTTATCCCCGCTTCTAAAAGAGCATTTCTGGGAATCAGAATAAATAGAGAAACACAAACAACAATTACCTAACATATTAAACTAAGTCAATAGTAAAATATCATTCTATGAGTTGCTGCTGTCCCCATTCACTCTTATATGTGGGTTGACTTCCTCATTATCCTCCATATTCTGATGACATCACCATGGTCTGGAAGTAGAATATACATCACAATGTCCCGTATTTACCTAGGAAACCTGTTTTTACTTTCTGCAGATTCATATAGCGGTATAATTATAATAATAGAAAGCTTTAACCACAATAATACAGGCACAGAAAACCACCTCCTATGTATTTTACAAGCAGTACTAGCTTCTGTTCTTCAAAATGACAGAATCTGGGGGAGACCCAGCCCCACAGAAAGATACACAAAGAATAGCAGGTATTTTGGTTATATCTTTATGGATAATTACTTAAACCACTTTTTTTAATTTAACATAACTATACTTTAATTTTTATCATAAATTTGATGAAATTCTGTAGTGATAGAAGCACGGTCACCACCTAAAATTCTCCTCGTCATACGCTGCATGTAAAGGACGGGGTATGTATCCGCTGGACCACCGCAGGCGATGTGGAAAGCCCACACCAGGGAAACGGAATCAAGTAGGTCCCGGTATTCACCAGAAGCCCGCCGCAAAGCGGATGGACTTGCTCGGCGGGAGTCTACCAGGTCCTTCCACTGGCGGGACTTGCCTGCGTGGCGGCCAAGGTAGACCGTAGTACAGGATTCGTCAGGCAAGCTCGTAGTCGAGACAGGCAGAAGGTCAGGACATGCGGCTCTGGATCGAAAAGTGGACAGCAGAAGGTCAGGACAGGCGGCTCTGGATCCGTAAACGTGGACGGCAGACGTCAGGGCAGGCGGCAGGCGAGGACGTGGTCGATAAACGTTAGACAAGGGTACGGTACACGGAAAGACAAGACTAGATTAGGAACGCTTTCTACCAGAGGTAGACACATCAAAGGATCCGGCGAGGTGCCGGCAGGAAAGGCCAGACATAAAATAAGGAGCAGTGCCCTCAATAGCAAATTTACCTGGCGCACTTGCCCCTTTTAAATTTCAAACAGCCGGCCGCGCGCGACCCTAGGGGCCTGAGCCACTCCCGGGAGCTGAGAGTGACTGAGCAGAGCGCGGCGGTAAGATGGTGCCGGCGGGGACTGGAGCAAGAGCGAACCCTCGAACCCGCGTGCGGGACGGGGCACCGCTGAAGCCGCAGCTCGAGCGCCTGCGACCCGAACAGGGGTCGCAGGGGCGTCCGTGACAGTACCCCCCCCTTGGGCCCCACCCCCTTGGGCCCCCCTCCACTTACGGGACAAGAAATCTCTGGATGGATATTACGGTCAGGATATCTCCTTCCGGCTCCAAGAACTCTCTTCAGGACCAAACCCCTCCAGTCTACCAGAAAGTAACCGTTTTTCCTCTAGTCCCTCATTTGCAGATCTCCTAGACTTTCAAAGACATGTGTCAGCATCAGCTATGGGTGGAGAGGGATAGACTTCGGAGAGAAACAGTTAAGGAACCAGGGGTTTAAGTAGAGAGACGTGGAAAGATTTAGGAATTCTCATGTGGAGGAAGCCGGAGTTTGTAAGAAACCAGAATAATACAGTGAAAACCTCTAAGGGTCCCCAGGAAGCGGGTCCCAAATTGTAGGAGGGCTCTTAAGACGGACTCATAACTGGCCGACAGCCACCCCATGTCACCAGGGGAGAAGAACAGAGGAGGACTTCTTCCTTTTCGCTTGGCGGTTCTTTCATGCGCTCGGAAAGCGCGAGCAGAGATTGGCGGGTACCTGGACCAGATGTCTTTATGTCCTGACCCAGTGCGTCCGCCGCCGGAACCTCGGATTGAGATGCCAGAGGTAGAGTGGCGTGGGATCAGACCGTATACAATGTAGAAGGGGGAACCCCTGCAGATTCTGAGTCTCGTGAGTTGTACGAGACACCGCCCATGGCAACAAGTTTGGACCAAATCGTCTGGCTGTGCAGAGTACGAAGTGGCGTAGATAACCTCCCAAACCTGGTTTCTCTCTCCACCTGGCCATTCGTCTGGTGGTATGCAGACGAAAAGTTCGAGTTTCACCTGGAGTTGGGAACACAGGGCACGCCAGAACTTGGAAACAAACAGGACTCCCCCGATCCGAGACCGATTTCAGCGGTGAGTCCCATGCAGACGGAACACATGCTGGGAAAAATAGGTCTGCCAGAACGGGTGGCCGACGGCGAGGGCCCGGCAGAAGACGAAATGCCCATCATGGAGAACCGATCAGTAAGTCATCCCAAATGCACGGTGTTGCCAGCCGCAGGAGGGAGATCGGGTTAATAAAGTCCATCGCAATGATGGTCCAAGGTTGCGTTCGGAATGGGTAGAGGTGGAGTAAGGCCTGCCGGCTTGTGACCGAGGCGTCTTGTTGCGGGCACAAGAGTATCAGGCCTGAACGAAATCCTTGACATCCTTGACGAGCTCTGGCCCCAATAAAACCGGGTGATATCCAACAGGAACGTCATCCGAGCGCCGGGATGACCGGCACAAAAGAGCTATGGGGACTCCATTTCAGGATGTTCTGGCGGAGAGCAGGCGAACGTAGGTCCTCCCTGGAGGAACCTTCCGGAGGTCCAACTGGAGCAGGCCGAGATAAGGCGTTCTGGGGAATTATATGCTTCTGGAGTGGATTCCTCCCCCCATGTCAGAAACGCCCCCCCCGCCGGGAAAGGGCGTCCGCCTTGATGTTATTTCTCGCGGGCCGGAAGTGGAATCTGGTAGTCGAACCGGGAGAAGAAGAGCGACCACCTAGCCTGGCGTTGGATTAAGTCGCTGAGCCGTCTGAGGTAATTGAAGGTTTTTGTGGTCCCGAATAGATTGCAGATGGATGGCGAGACCCCTCCAATAGGTAGCGCCATTCTTCCAAAAGCCATCTTGATGGCCAGCAACACACGGTCACCTATCGTGTAGTTCCTTTCGGCCGGAGAATGTTTTGGAGAAGAAGCCACAAGTTACGTCTTGCCCGTGGGACCCATTTTGCGTAAGAAATGGCTCGAACCCCCACAGACGAGGCAATCTATCTACCAAGTGAAGGGTTTCCGCGGGGTCCGGCCGCGAGAGGACAGATGCCGTGTAAAGGCAGACTTGAGCTTTGCGAATGCCTCCCTCAGCTTCGGAGGCCCAGCAGCGTGGGGTTAACGTGTTTTCCTAGTGAGAGCCACTATCGGAGCCACAATCGTAGAGAAGTGGGGCATAAATTGGCGATAATAGTTACAGAACCCAAGAAACCTGTATGGTACGCAAACCGCTGGGCGTCGGCCACTTGCAACACGGCTGACAGCTTGCTGGATCCATTTGTAGCCTCGATCAGAAATAAAATGTACCCCATAAACGGAAGGCGGGTTTGGTGGAAAAGGCACATCTCCACTTGGCATACAGGTGATATACGAGCCGCTTCAAAACGACGGACAGACAATGGTGGGTACTCGAGGTCAGGCGAGTACACCAAAATATCGTCAGATATGACCACTACGCAGGTGTGAGAAGATCCCTGAAAATAGTCAATCACGCGCTCCAGGAAGACGGAAGCGCATAACACAGTTCCGAATGGCATTACCAGTACTTCGAAGTGGCCATCCCTGGTGTTGAAGGGCCGTCTCCATTCATCCGCCTTGCGGAATCGGACCAAATTGTAGGCCCCTCTTAGATCCAGGTTTGTGTAGAAAATCCTTGCGCCCTGGCAACGGTCAAATAACTCCGTGATCAACGGTAGAGTGTAACCCGCTTCTATCACGTGAATCTCATTCAGACCCGTAATCACTGCAGGGTCGCAAGGAACCAACCTTCTTTCCACGAGAATCGGACTTCCGAATACCCCTTCTGGAGAATCTCCCCGTATGTACTTTTAATGCTTGTGTCCTCCGGAATGGAATAAGGGGTAGACTCTGCCCCGAGGAGGGCTGGTAACCGGAATAGGTCAATCGACAATCATAAGGACGATGTGGCTGCAGGGCTCTGCTTGCTTCCGGAGAAGACATCGAGCATACTCCAGGTAAGGACGAGGAAGACCTCTAGAGGCTTAGCTTGGTACCCGTAGAAGCGGCTGGCACTCTGGCGAGGAGTCACCATACCGCGATCCCGACCACACTGGCCCAAAAACGCAAGACCTCGCCCTGTCAGCCAGTCAAGCACCGGGCATGGCGCTGCAGCCAAGGTAGACCCAATAGACGGAGCGAAGAAGACCGGGGTAACCATAGAAACGATAGTCTCTCTTTGTGAAGGTGGCCCCCTACTGGGAGGGACAAGGGCTCAAGTACGGAAACGGACTGGTTCACAGAGGAACCTCACCACTGACGGAGGAAATGGACAGAGGAATCTCCAGGGAACCACGGTGAATGCGGTGTTGAGACACCAGGCAGCGTCCAGGAAGTTTCCAGCAGAACCGTAGTCCAAGAATCTGAAACTTGAAAGTGGGTCTCGCTTTCAGTGCCGATGCAGACCGATATGTTTTCAGGCGGGAGAGAGACTACACACGTCTTAGGGAAGCTTCCCCACGTAGCTAGGTGTGCCCGATCTCCCGACGCCGTGGGCGAAGCAGACAACAACGGAGGAGATGATCAGAGAGCTACCGCAGTAGAGACATAGATTCCCTTACGCCGTCGTTAAGTTCTTGCGAGACAGGTGGGCTCTATCCACTTGCATGACCTCTTCCACGGCTGGCTGGGAAGGAGGCAGTGGAGGCCGTAGAAACCCCGGTGCCAAGAGGAGATGGACGTGCGTGTACGTGCTGATCTTGCTCTTGGCGGAGCTCCTCACGCCTTTCTGCGAATCGGATGTCAATCCGGTTAGCCAGGTGGATTAGCTCGTTAAAGAAGACGGAGGGTACCGGCGGCGAGCGCATCCTTGATAGGGCTGGAGAGGCCTTTCTATGAACGAGGCGCAAATGCTGCATCTTTCTCAGGATACTCCGATGCTATGTGCGGAATTTGCACGGCGTAGTCTCCAACCGGAGGAGATCCCTTGCTGCCAGGGCAACAGGGCGGTTTCGGCAGTTGAGGCACGAGCAGTTTCCTCGAAGACACTCCGGAACTCTAGTAGAAATGTCGCTAGATCGCCGTGATTGGTCACCTTGGTCCCACAAGGAGTTGCCCAGGCCAGGGCTTTACCGGAGAGAACTGACCACGAAGGCCACCTTGGATCTTTCTGAACGGGAACTACCTGCCATGAGATCCATATGCAGGGAGCACTGGTTTGATGAAGCCCCTGCAGACCGTGGATCCCATCCAACTTAGTCGGCATGGATAACCGGAGCTTCTTGCGACCGAGTGGAGAAACTGCCCGGGGAGGAACCACTGCAGCCGACTGCTGCTGCTGATGGCGATAGAACTGCTGCACCAGGATGAATTTGCTCAGCTTCTGCGCTTGCTGCGCGATCTGTTTGGACGCTTGGCCACAACTGGTGGTGATACTGGCGACACTTGGCATCGACACCTTGGCGGGATCCAATGCCGGATCCTACTGTAACGACGGTAGGATCGCTGGGACACCGCAGGCGAATGTGGAAGCCCACACCAGGGAACCGGAATTCTAAGTAAGGTCCCGTATTTCACCAGAGCCCTCCGCAAAGCCGGGGATGGACTGCTGCGGCGGGAGTCTACAGGTCGTTCCACTGCGGACTTGCCTGCGGTGGTCGGCCAAGGGTAGACGTAGTACAGATTCGTCAGGCAATCTCGTAGTCGGGAACAGGCAGAAGGTCAGGACAGGCGCTCTGGATCGTATACGTGACAGGCAGAAGGTCAGGACAGTGCGGCTCTGAATCGTAAACTGTGGACAGTCCCAACGGTCCAGGGCAAGGCGCAAGAGACGTGGTCGATAAACGTAGACAGGGTACGGTAACAACGGAAAGACAAGACTAGATTAGGAACGTCTTTCTCCAGAGGTAGACACACTAAGGATCCGGCGAGGGCCGGCAGGAAGGGCCAGAACCTAATAGGAGCAGTGCCCGGCAATAGCAAATTACGGCGAACTGCCCCTTTAAATTTCAACAGCCGGGCCGCCGCGCCTAGGGGGCAGAGCCACGCGCCGGGAGGCTTTGAGTGACTGAGCAGGAGCGCGGCCGGTAAGTTGTGTGCCGGCGGGGACTGGGAGCAAGCGACCCCAACCCGACGTGCGGGAAGGGCCCGCTGAGAGGCAGCCCGCACACAGGACGCAGCATGCAGACCCGAGACAGGGGTCGCAGGGGCGTCCGTGACATGCAGCTACAGCTTGATATTCTGATCTTCAGCATCCTACTGATTTTACTATTCAGTATCATAATTATCAGATTCATCACCATTTGAAAGATTATTGTATATTCTCCTTATACAGTGCTTATCTCCAGGGGTCTATAGGCTTAGAACATTTGTTGATATGGGTGAAATTCCTATGGATACATCTGATCTCCAGAAAGGTAAATTATTCTATCAAGGGCATAGCTATAATGGTTGCTAAAGTAGCAGTGACATCCAGTCCTATATGAGATCCATAGATCCTCGGCCACATAGAAAGAAATGTGTATAATAAATTGTGAATGATGGGTGGAGACCCTTGTAACAGATATTTCACTGGGTCTAAATGCTTTCAAATGACATCTCTACCATCTATCTAAATTTCACTACCCATTTAATCTCCAACTTCCCCAGAAAACTTTGGTCAGTGGTCAAGTAACGCTCCACTCCACACAGTAAAAAACAAAGACCAAGACTGGTTGAATTGTGGGTTGGCTGATATTTTATTCTGTCACATAGATGACCTCACAATAGTCCTGGAATGTTGACGCTCTGTTAGCTGCAACATAATGCCCTAATTAACATGAGTTTACATAATGACTTTGTAGCCAAATGAATTAACACATTACTGTATAGGCCTATTAACATTTATTTAATTTTATAACAAAAAATTAAGAGTAATTATGAAAGTATGACCACCAAAATGGAAACGTTATAATATGTTGGCCATCTAATTAAATCACAACAAGTGTGTGGAAAACATCACGGGCTAGCCGCAAAAGTTTAAAAAGATTATCTCAATTTTATTTAATCATAATGCATAGAAAGGAGTAAACTTAAAAACCGCAAATATATCACGAATGGTTCAAAGGGGAATACTGGTCATCATGGTTATGGAGAACAAATGCATGAAATGATCAAAATGTGTTTAGAAGATGAACATGAGTGACCTAATTAGAAAAAATAAGTTATATGAACATGGTGATCATCCAAGTGAATAGTAGCAAAACCATCAAGGTAAAACTTTAGCTCACCCCTGGTTAATGGTAGAATTCCTCCGTGGTGTCCAACAGGTGGATTTAAATGTCCCCCACAGAGAGCCACCGGTCAAGACTCTAAATGGCAAACCGATTTCCCAAGCAGGCGTGTGAGGAATCCAACGGGTAAAATATCCAAACCTTTATTGCGAACATCACAGCTCACGGGAAAACAATAATTGTGATGTACACCCCCACACAAGTTTCTGAACCCAAATTTGTTGATAAATTAAATGATAATCTGAAGTTTACATATACCATCGATTCTCAAATAAATAGCATTTCTGAAATCAATAAGAAGGACATTAATAAGGACTGTTTTTTACGAAAGAGTTAGAAAACCACATAGTGGGAACACACTCTTACAGGCAACCAGTAGCAGCTATTCCAGCTGGAGAGTATGTAAGGGCTCGATGTGCCTGTTCTAAAGATAGTGATTTTTTTATAAGGAGAAACAAAATATTAATTGTAGGCTAAAAAAACATGGGTATCCTAATACTCTGCTATAAGAAGCTTTTTATAAGATAAAGGATCACAACTCTCTTTGTTAATAACAGATAAGAAATATAAGGAAAGTTTAATGTATATTTATAATGAGAAAGAGATTTTGTTTAAAACTCAAAACAGTAAGGACTTTAATTTCTTTAAAGTTTTAAAATAAAATTACTATTTTAAGATAGGACCCTATCTTAAAAAAATATTGTAGAAAGAGGTGTAAAATGCATACCAAGAAGAGGGAGGACATTAGCCAATGAAATTTCTCCAAGTGTATTTCAAAGTAGGAATTTAAAAATACATGGCTACGATATACGGGTTTATATCCTTGTGGAAGAAGCCAATGTAGTTTGTGTCGGTTTGTAAACTGGTGACAAACCTTTACTAATAGTGAGGGTACAGGATACTATAGTATTAGTAAATACATGAATTGTGAAACAGATCATTCTGTCTATGGGATATCCTATGATATGTGCAATAAAATGTACATAGGTAGTACGATCCGCAAAATTAAACAAAAGGTGGCGGAACATCTTGCAGGTATTAAAAATAGGAAGTAATATCTTTAGGGAGTTACGCGTCACTTTGTAGAATTACATGCTGGATCAATAACATCTTTGAAGTGTACAGTATTAGACAAGGAGGATAGGCCAATTTGTGGAGGTGACTGGGAGAAAAAAGTTAGAATATTTCATATTGAATTATGGAGTATAAGACTAGGTCTCCTAATGGTAAATCACGTAACTGTTTATTTGTACATTATTAACTATATACGAAGTAGTATTTAAATAATGGCATACATTGTATGTAATTCAATATCTAGTTAACTGATTAGAAGTTGCGCTACTTGTATAGATATACATCAGTTTTTATAAATATGGACATGTAAAGAAAGGGTTAATCACTTTAGAACTGCCCCTGATACGTGGAGAATTCTGATTGGTTTTAATGTGTGTACTTATTGGTATGTTGTATGTGTGTATGGTAAACTGTAAACAGGACCCATTTGGGTCGGAAACGCGTTGGAATTTACACATGCATCACTTGTTTTCCCACGAGCTGTAATTTTCACAATAAAGGTTTGGATATTCTACCCACTGGATTCCTCGCATGCCTGCTTGGGAAATCTGTTTGCGATCGTTCACGTGCATAATCAACTGGTATTAAAAATGTATAAATGACCACGTAAAATGTGAAAAAAATTGTATCAAACACTGATAAAGTATTAGTAATGTGCAAAGTGACAAAACGTATGTGTACAAGAAAGACATCCAAGGAGAAATACATTCCCTAAAAAAAGTCTATCAATGAGGATCAGTGCAAAGAGGGAAGTAATAAATAGCATTTATGAGCACAGACAATAATTACTCCATATACAAAGAACCAGGAAGGAATACAGTCCCAACACCAATATCACTGAGGACTTTATCAAGGGGCCTAAAGAAAAGATGGACTGGCTGACTTATATACCACAAAAAATAGAGGTATCACCTGATTAAATCATCGAGCAATGTGGCATTTCTTGCCGTTTCCCAAGCACAGTAATCTCAGGGACTATCAAAGCATTCTGAAGCTAAATGTGCTGTCCAGTGTCAGAAAGCTTAATCTCAGTCGCAGGTCATGGTACCTTCATCAGTATAATAACCCAAAATACACAGCTAAACACATCCAAGAATGGGTAAAAGCAAAGCATTGCACTATACTGAAATGGCACACACTCGGCTATACCCGGAACTCCCATAGAAGTGAATGAGGAGGACGGCGCTAGTACCGCCCTCCTCATAGACATGCAGGACTGGACCGCACTTAGCAACGAGCGAACAGGATTTGCCAAAACGGGACTACCCCTTTAAGGGTACATTCAAAAGCAATGTATCAGGTTTTCATTAATTGATTTTCAGTAAATCTATTATTACTTATGTAAGTTTTAAGTTATTTCAGTGACCATTGTGGTTTTTTTTCTTTAATGGTAGGGTACCAAAAATTTTGTCCACGCGTGTATATACTTGAATGTGTTGGTGGTTATCATTCTGGAGGTAGAAAGTCTTTGTGCAGTGCTCCCATTATAAAAACAGCTAACTCACAAGTAGGTGTGATAC
Source organism: Phyllomedusa bahiana (assembly GCA_025379985.1). NCBI lineage: Eukaryota > Metazoa > Chordata > Amphibia > Anura > Hylidae > Phyllomedusa > Phyllomedusa bahiana. The sequence goes on along the minus strand of JAODAL010033741.1, from coordinate 851 downwards.
AATTAAAGATTTGCTGTCAGTGGCATGTCTGGACCTTATACAAGCAATTCCAATCAATGGTTAGCTGTAAGACTGGTTCAAAGATAAGTTTGATTTCTGCCACAGAACTAATGTATGGAAAAAACATGAGACAACCTGCTTTACCCCTTACTGGCATTTGACGTACCCATACATAATGGTCTGGAAGGGGTTCCCACAAATTGACATATGGTTATGTCATAGAATGAGAGGATCGGTTAAAGTTGCGGTGATCCAGGGAAGATGGCTGCTGTCCCTATGATTGGTGCTGTATTGCACTGCACCAATCACCAACTGTTGGTTTAAGGGGCGTTGGTAGTGCTACCACCACCCCCAAGGCTGTGATTGGTCGGTCAGTGTTGACTGACCAATTGCAGCCATGTCCGCTACTTTAACCCCTTAAGGACCCAGCCAGTTTTGGCCTTCCTGACACAGCCCTATTTTTTTTTGAAATCTGACATGAGTCACTTAATGTGAGAATAACTTTTGACCAACTTTTACCTATCCATGCGATTTTGAGATTGTTTTTCTCGTGACACATTGTGCTTTAAGTTAGTAAGAAAATTTATCCATACAAGCCATGTTTTTGTTAAAAAATCAAAATTTATGAAAAAATGTGAAAAAATCTGTGATTTTGAAAGTTTACAAAATTTCTGCGTACAAGACAGATAATTATTCAACCACAAATAGATTATAACTACATCTACCATATGTCCACTATAGTTTGGCATCATTTTTTAAATGTCCTTTTTTTTTTAAATATCATTAGATGGCTTAGAAATTTAGTAGTAATTTCTACATTTTCCAAGAAAATTTGCAATATACAATTTTTT
>JAODAL010033740.1:0-45184 GCA_025379985.1 Phyllomedusa bahiana | reverse complement strand
ACAGTAGTAGGCCAAGAGTGACACAGTGACAAAGAGTGGAAGTGACGGCAGCAGCAGCATGAGGTCAGACAGTGGCACAATAACACAGTGTGGTGGGCACGGCAGCAGCTACAGCAGCAGCATGAGGTCAGGCAGTGGCACAATGATAGAGTGTGGAGGGCACGGCAGCAGCCACAGCAGCAGCATGAGGTCAGGCAGTGGCACAAAGACATTCTGGAGGTCGCAAAACCAGGAGAAGAACACAGAGTGCCACAAGGACAGAGAGTGGAGGTCACGGCAGCAGCAGCATGAGGTCAGACAGTGGCACAATGACAGAGTGTGAATGGCATGGCAGCAGCCACAGCAGCAGCAGCATGAGGTCAGGCAGTGGTACAATGACATTCTGGAGGTGGCAAAACAGTAGTAGGCCCCAGAGTGGAACAATGACACAGTGTAGAGGGCACGGCAGCAGCGACAGCAGCAGCATGAGGTCAGACAGTGGCACAATGACATTCTGGAGGTGGCAAAACAGTAGAAATCCACAGAGTGGCACAGTGACAGAGAGTGGAGGTCATGGCAGCAGCAGCATGAGGTCAGACAGTGGCACAATCACACAGTGTGGAGGGCACGGCAGCAGGCACAGCAGCAGCATGAGATCAGGCAGTGGCACAATGACATTCTGGTGGTGGCAAAACAGTAGTAGGCCCCAGAGTGGAACAATGACACAGTTTTACAGGGCACGGCAGCAGCACAGCAGCAGCATGGGTCGGGACAGGGGCCCACAATGACATTCTGGAGGTGTCAAAACAGTAGAAATCCACAGAGTGGCACAGTGACAGAGAGTGTAGGTCATGGCAGCAGCAGCATGAGGTCAGACAGTGGCACAATGACAGAGTGTGGAGGGCACGGCATCAGCCACAGCAGCAGCATGAAGTCAGGCAGTGGCACAATGACATTCTGGAGGTGGTAAAAATAGGAGAAGGCCACAGAGTGGCACAATGACAGAGAGTGGAGGTGACGACTGAAGCAGCATGAGGTCAGAGAGTGGCACAATGACACAGTGTGGAGGTCACGGCAGCAGCCACAGCAGCAGCATGAGGTCAGACAGTGGCACAATAACAGAGTGTGGAGGGCATGTCAGCAGCCACAGCAGTAACATGAGGGCGGGGCAGGTGGAAACAATAACATTTGGAGGTGGCAAAAAAAAGGAGTGGGCCCACAGAGTGGCCCCATGCCCGAGAGTGGAAGTGACGGCTTCAGCAGCATGAGGTCAGCGAGTGGCACAATGACAGGGTGTGGTGGTGACGGCGGCATCCTAAGCAGCATGAGGTCACAGAGTGGCACAATGACATTTTGGAGGTGGCTAAAACAGAAGTAGGCCACAGAGTGGCGCAATGACACAGTGTGGAGGGCACGGCAGCAGCAGCAGCAGCATGGGGGTATAAGGTGGCACAATGACAGAGTGTGGAGGTGGGTGGCAATACCAGTCCCTGGTAAAGATGGTTGTAGGCAGATGGAGAAACTGGCATCAGAATAGTGGCTGAGGCAGGTAGTTTGAACCCCAGATCATTTCTCACAGTTTGGGTGAGGCGTCATGGCTGATGTAGTCTGACGACTAAGGCATTGGTGTGTGAAAATACTGGCCGATCCACGCCTGATTCATCTTGACAAAAGTCAGCCGTTCCACATTTCCCGTGGACAAGCGGGTTCTCCTTGGGGTAACGATGGCCCCCGCCAAACTGAACACCCGCTCTGATGCCACACTACTGGCCGGGCAGGATAGCTTCTCCACTGCAAACTCGGAAAGTTGCGGCCACACATCCAGTTTGTCTGCCCAGTAGTCCAGCGGATCTTCTAACTGGGATGGCAGAGTGCTGTCCAAGTAGGCCACCACCTGTTGGTTCAGGGTCTGCTCTAGGTCCTGCTGCTGCTGGCGACTGCCCTCCTCACTAGGCGGGTGAAGGAAGATGCTCATCAGTGACTCCAGACTTAGGTTGCTGCTGATGGAGCTGGAACTGCTCCTACCCCTCCACCTTACCCCAGCAGCCGCGGCAGTAATACGTGAGCGCTGAAGAACCCCCTGGTCAGACCTGTCAGAGGAGGGACGATGCCGCACATAGGCAGCGGCCAACTGACTACGGAGGATTACCCTATAGTATTTGGTTTGTCCTCCCTCTCATCAGCTGGGAAAAAGGCTCCCATTTTGGACCGGTAGCGAGGGTTCAATGGTGTGGAGAGCCAGAAGTCATCCCTCTGCCGGATGGTGACTATTCGGCTGTCACTAGCCAGGCAAATCAGCATGCTGCGGGCAATCTGCACAAGTGACTCCGAGGGGCTCCCTGCCTCCATCTCCACTGTATACTGCCACGGTGCTTGCGGGTCATCTGCCTCGTCTTCCTCATCTCCATCTACCTCCTCCAGCTGCTCCTGCTCCTCCTCTCTTGTCACCTGGGTAGAAAATCCACTCATCTCACTAGAAAATGCTTCTGCTCCAATGTCCTCCTCTTCCTTCTCCATTTCAGTCCCCACTGGACTCATGTGGCCGCGAGATGTGGTCTCCACGTCTCCAGTTCCCTGCCTAGACAGATTTTTCAGCATCTGTTTCAGGACATGAAGCAGTGGAATGACGTTATTCATCCCGTAGTCCTGGCGTAGTCATCAAAAAATCGTTAATGGCCTTTCTCTGTTCATACAGTCGGTCCAACATGTGCAGGCTGGAATTCCAGCGGGTGGAAACATCGCATATCAGAGTGTGTTGGGGGAGGCCGTTCTGCCGCTGCAACTCGAGGAGGGTGTTCCTGGCTTTGTACGAATGGATAAAGTGCATGCACAGTTTCCTGGCCATTAACGATTTTTTGATGATCCAGGCAGACAGAAGTACTCCCCTGTGTAACTTTGATGTCAGCCAGTGGCAGCTCATGCGTGACACCTGCCGTTTGTTGAGGCCATTCGAGGAGGCCACGTTATTTGTCAGTCGCCAGGACTACGGGATGAATAACGTCATTCCACTGCTTCATGTCCTGGAACAGATGCTGAAAAATCTGTCTGGGCAGGGGACTGGAGACGTGGCGACTACATCTCGTGGCCACATGAGTCCGGTGGGGACTGAAATGGAGGAGGAGGAGGAGGACATTGGAGCAGAAGCATTGTCTGGTGAAATGAGTGGATTTTCTACCCAGGTGACAGAGAGGAGGAGCAGGAGCAGCTGGAGGAGGTGGATGGAGATGAGGAAGATGAGGCAGATGACCCCCAAGCACCGTGGCAGTATACAGTGGAAATGGAGGCAGGGAGCCCCTCGGAGTCACTTGTGCAGATGGCCCACAGCATGCTTATTTGCCTGGCTAGTGACAGCCGAATAGTCAGCATCTGGCAGAGGGATGACTTCTGGCTCTCCACCCTATTGGACCCTCGCTACCGGTCCAAAATGGGAGCCTTTTTCCCAGCTATTGAGAGGGAAGACAAACTCAAATACTATAGGGAAATCCTCCGTAATCAGTTGGCCGCTGCCTATGTGCAGCATCGTCCCTCCTCTGACAGGTCTGACCGGGGGGTTCCTCAGCGCTCACGTACTACTGCCGCGGCTGCTGGGGGAAGGTGGAGGGGTAGGAGCAGTACCAGCTCCATCAGTAGTAACCTAAGTCTGGAGTCACTGATGAGCAGCTTCCTTCACCCGCCTAGTGAGGAGGGCAGTCACCAGCAGCAGCAGCAGCAGGACCTGGAGCAGTCCCTGAACCAACAGGTTGTGGCCTACTTGGACAGCACTCTGCCACCTCAGTTAGAAGATCCGCTGGACTACTGGGCAGCCAAACTGGATGTGTGGCCGCAACTTGCCGAGTTTGCAGTGGAGAAGCTGTCCTGCCCGGCCAGTAGTGTGGCATCAGAGCGGGTATTAAGTGCAGCGGGGGCCATCGTTACCCCAAGGAGAACCCGCTTGTCCACGGGAAATGTGGAACGACTGAACTTTGTCAAGATGAATCAGGCGTGGATCGGCCAGGATTTCCACACACCAATGCCTTAGGCGTCAGTCTGGGTTCAAACTACCTGCCTCAGCCACTATTCTGATGCCGCCACCCGCCTGATGCCACACATCTGCTGCCAGTTTCTCCATCTGCCTACCACCATCTTTACCAGGGACTGGTATTGCCACCCACCTCAACACTCTGTCATTGTGCCACTCTATGACCTCATGCTGCTGCTGCTGTTGCTGTTGCCGTGACATCCACACTGTGTCATTGTGCCACTGTCTGACCTCATGCTGCTTCTGTGGCTGCTGCCATATCCTCCACACTGTGTCATTGTGCCACTGCCTGACCTCATGCTGCTGCCGCCGTGACCTCCGCTCTCAGTCATTGTGCCACTCTGTGGCTTCCTCCTGTTTTGCCACCTCCAGAATGTCATTGTGCCACTGCCTGACCTCATACTGCTGCCGCCGTGACCTCCACACTGTGTGATTGTGCCACTCTGTGGCCTAATACTGTTTTGCCACCTCCAGAATGTCATTGTGCCACTGCCTGACCTCATGCTGCTGCCGCCGTGACCTCCACACTGTGTGATTGTGCCACTCTGTGGCCTAATACTGTTTTGCCACCTCCAGAATGTCATTGTGCCACTGCCTGACCTCATACTGCTGCCGCCGTGACCTCCGCTCTCAGTCATTGTGCCACTCTGTGGCTTCCTCGTGTTTTGCCACCTCCAGAATGTCTTTGTGCCACTGCCTGACCTCATGCTGCTGTGGCTGCCGCCGTCACCTCCACACTCTGTCACTAATGTTGCCACCTGAGCTCTCAGCTTGCTTTTTTCCAGCTTTCGCTGGCATGACTTTATCAGGCTACATTCCCGCTTCAGTTTTTTGGTCAGTTTTGCCCTCTTAAGTGCCCAGGGAATTTTATAGTGAAGCGATTCTAAAAGCGGCGGCAGTCATCTGCGTGTCATACTAAAACACAACATTGTATGAAGACCAAACCAAGCTCCCTCTGCATATTTAAGCATGGCACAACATTCTACAGCACCCTGCAGGCTCTGTGCAGCCTGGAAATAGCTGCTTTTTAACGCGATTCGTGCCGAAGTAATTCGGAACGAAACGAATTTTGTCGGAAAATTCGTCGAAGTGACCGAATCGAATTTTTGAGAAATTCGCCCATCTCTAGTCCGGAGCCCAAACCACCTAGTAGGTCTCTGGCTGAGGGAACCAGATGGAACAGAGGCGGGTTGAGGTCAGGTGAGGGCCGCTGACCCGCTCCTGGACCATGCCAACTAAGGGTTGTGTCTGACGTTCCCACCGTCATCTGGGAGGAAGTGGATGACCTAGTCAACCAATCAAGAACCATTGGGTTGCTGAACAACACACGGCCGCTAGATGACAGCGCTAGTTGTGACCTCACCGAGTGACCCCTGCTGCGACGTCCCCTTGCTGTGCTGCGACCTTTGCCTGCTCCAGGAATGTTTGTGCCACTGCCACTCGCAGGTGAAGAGCCTGCCACCTCTCTGTCTGACATACTGTTTGTTCTAAAATGTATAGACACTGTTTGATGAAGATATCTGCATATGATAAATATACACCCTGTATTTGACTCCAAATGAACCCAGTAATAAGCTTGGGTAACCCTTGGATATAAATTGCGCTCCACAAATGACTAGGAAAAATTTACTTGTATGTGCCGTTTAAAAACACTGTGTATTTTACTGAATATAAAAGCACAAACAGGCTTAATTAACCTTTGGATATTAATTATGCTACAGGCAAAATTTCTTCTTTGGCGGTGAAAAAGAAAGTTTCTTTTACTAAGTACAACTGCAGAAAAATGCTTAGTTACCCCTTGAATGTAAATTGCGCAAAAGAATTGTGCTGCCAAAAATTACCAGCTTTGTAGCGTGTTAAAATGGCGTGTATTTTACGGTACACAACAACAGAAAAACTTGTAATTAACCATTGGTTGTGAATTATGCTACAGGCAAAAATTTCTTTTTTGGCTGGTGTGTGGAAAAAGAAATTTCTTTTAGTGACCACAACAGCAGAAACAACGCTTTAATTAACCCTGGATGTAAATGTGAAAAGAATGAGCAACCTCAAAAATTACCGCTTTGTAGGTGTTTAAAATGGGTGTATTTTTACGGTACACAACAACCAGAAAAACCTTTTAATTAAATTAACCTTCGGTTATGATTTATGCTACAGGTTAAAATGTCTTTTTGGCGGTTGAAAAAGACGTTTCTTTTAGTGAACACAAAGGCCAGAACAACGCTTAATTAACCCTGGATGTAAATTTGCGCAAAAGAATTGCATGCAACCAAAAATACCAGCTTTATAGCGTGTTAAAATGGCGTGTATTTTTACAGTAACGAACAACAGAAAAACTTTTTAATTAATTAACCTTCGGTTTTTATGAACTATTGCTACAGGTTAATTTGTCTTTTTTGGCGGTGAAAAAGAACGTTTTCTTTTATTAACCAAACGGCAGAACAAAGCTTAATTAACCCCTGGATGTAAATTGGCAAAGAATTGAGCAACCAATAAATTACCAGCCTTTGTAGCGTGTTAAATGGCGTGTATTTTACGGTACACAACAAAACAGAAAATTGTATAAACCTACGGTTTTGATTATGCTACAGGTAAAATGTCTTTTTTGGCGGTTGAAAAAAGAACGTTTTCTTTTCAGTGACCCACAACGGGCCAGAAACAAACGCTTAATTAACCTCTGGATGTAAATTTGCGCAAAAGATAATTGAGCAACCAAAATTACCCAGCTTTGTAGAGTGTTAAAAATGGCGTGTATTTTAAAGTACACAACAACAGAAAAAATTGTAAATAATTAACCTTTCGGTTATGAATTATGCTACAGGTTAAAAATGTCATTTTTGGCGGTGAAAAAGAATACGTTTCTTTTAGTGAACATCAACAGCAGAACAAGCTTAATTTAACCCCTGGATGTAAATTGCGCAAAATAATTGAGCAACCCAAAATTACCAGCTTTGTTGCGTGTATAAAATGGCGTGTATTTTACAGTACACAACAAACAGTACAACTTTGTAATTAATTAACATTCGGTTATGAATTATGCTACAGTAAAAGGTTCTTTTTTGGCGGTTGAAAAAGAACGTTTCTTTTATTAAACCACCAACGGCGAACAACGCTAATTAACCCTGTGTAAATTGCGCAAAAGAATTGAGGCAACCAAAACATTTACCAGCTTTGTGCGTGTTAAAATGGCGTGTATTTTTACAGTCACACAACAAACAGAAAAACTTGTAATTAATTATCCTTCGGTTATGAATTATGCTACAGGTAAAAAAATGTCCTTTTTTGGCGGTGTGAAATAGAAACGTTTCTTTTTATTAACCACAATGGCAGAACAACAGCATTAATTATCACCCTGGATGTAAATTGTGCAAAAAGAATTGAGCAACCAAAAATTACCAGCTTTGTAGCGTGTTAAAATGGCGTTATTTTACGGTATTACAAAACAATAGAAAAACTTGTCATTAATAAACCTTCGGGTATGAATTATGACTACATGTAAAATGTCTTTTTTTGGCGGTGAAAAAAGAACGTTTCTTTTTAGTGACCACAACAGCAGGAATCAACGCTTAAATTAACACCTGGATGTAAATTGCGCAACAACAAGAAATGAGCAACCAAAATTGAGTGGTATTTGGATTGTTAAATACGCTGTTTATTTAAATGAATACAACAGGAACAGGCTTAGATATCCTTGGTTATTCAATCTGTGCTGTGAGCAGATAGCATTAAAATGTATATGCAGATGCATTGGATGGCACATTGGACTTCTGTTCCAATTACCCCACATAATCAGAATTAGAACATAAGAGTAGCAGTCTCTGAGACAAGCTGTGACACCCCCCAAAATCGCTGTAAAAAAATGGGAGTTCTTTAGTAAGAGATGTCATAGCAGCCGTGGCAGCACCTTCCTACTAGTTTAAAAAGTGAGAGCGGGTATGAGCCCCAGCGTCGCGCCAGGAACTTATATAGTGCGGTGAGTCAAAGAATCCGACCCGGTCTACTGAAATGGCTTAATCTCTGCACATATTATGTAGGGCTATGCCCTTCTTACTCCCGAGTACCATTTGCCCATTGTAAGCCATGTCTCGCAGCCATTTTATCAATCAAAAAGCACGCTTCGTTCACGCGAAAGTACCCCAAACTTCGACTTGTCAGAAGCCGGTAGCTTTATCCTGAAATTCTAAATGAATTCCACTTCGTTAGAATCAATTCGCTCATCTCTAGTAGCGACTTGGTAGGACCACGCCGGCGGGCTCTGGTGAATACTGGGACCTACTTATATTCCGCTCCCTAGCTTATACCACTGCTCGGGGTAGTCCAGAGGATCCAGTACTCCTGATCATTGCAGAAGCATCTGGGAAGCAGTAAAAACAGACTACAATAACTTTTTAACTGACAAGGCATGGTGTAAAATGATACAGAAAAATGGCTGGATGTTTCTAATTTTTTATTTTAAGTATTTAATGCAAGGACAATAGGAAAAAAAAAAACAGAAGCCAGTATAACATACAGTCTTTAGAGCTTACACTATGACCAAGTTTATGGGTAGGGTAATAGGCAGGCAAATAGAGACCACGCCATTAAGTGGAATAGGTGAAATTTATGCATTTATAAAAAATAAAAAAAAGTTATGTGTTTTCTAAATCCTCTAGGACTCTGTCCACATGACGAGGATTTCTAGTCAGTCTTCACGTGGTTTCTCACTTGAAATCTTAGTTTATACCGTGTGTTAAATGTGTAAGCCATGTGTTAAACCAAATCCGAAAAACAACACTAATGAAGACATGTATGAAAGGGTTTTTCACCCCTTTCTGGTGTAAATGCTGACCACCAAATAGTAAGGCGGAGCTATGATGTCCTATGGCGCCAAATGTATGTGTTGGCGAGAATGTTTAAAGAATCTACATCTTTTTTTTGGGAACTAGCTTGAGGGGGCGGATTATGGTGGGCGGTGGCGATGGAGCTACTCAATCGTTAATTTTTGGGTCAACAGAGTTCGTTGGTGGGTCGGCGGATCGTGGCGCAGGTCGGCAGGGATATGGCTGACCTTGGGTTGGGGGGCGGGATGAGACAGTGGTGGGGGTTGGGGGGGAGTGTGTGGAGTGGTGGAAACATTTTTTAGGGAATGGTGGGAGATTTGGGGTAAGGGGGGTGTTGTTATTGTTGTTTTAGGTTGGGTGGTGTGGGGTGATTTAGTGTGTTTTGGTTTGGGTGGGTTGGGGTTGTTTTTTTGGGGTGGATGTGTTTTCGGGTGTGTTTTTTGTGTGTTGTGAAATTTTTGTATGTTTTTTGATGAGGGTGTTTTTGGGTGGGTTTTGGTTGTGTTGAGTTTTTAGTGGGGGTATGGTTGGTTGATATTGGTGGGGGGGGGGGAGATGAGAGAGGGGGGGGGGAGGGGCGTAGGGGGGAGGAGGAATCGGAGGCGAGATGGTAGTGGGTTCGTGGGGGGGGAGGGGGTGGGGGGGGGGGGGCGTGGGGGGGGTAGGGGCGGGGGGGGGGTGGGGGGGCGGGGAGGAGGGTGAGGGGGAGGGATTGTTAGGAGTGGGTGCGTATAGGAGCGGGGGGGCGAGGGTGGGGGGGGGGGTTGGAAGGGGAGGGGGTGGTAGGGAGTGGGTAGAGGAGGGGGGTGTAGGGGGGGGGGGGAAGGGGGGGGGTGTGTGAAAACAGGGTGAAAGGGGTAGGGGTAGAGGGGTTAGAGGGTAGGGGGGGGAGGGAGAGGTTGGGGCGGAGGTGGTGGCGTGTGTGAGGAGGGGAAGGTGGATGGGGGGCATCGGAGGAGGAAGGGGGTGATAGTTACTGGGGGGAAGGGGTGTGGGGGGGGGGAGGGGGAGTGGGGGGATGGGGGGGGCGAGGGGGGGGGCTAGCCGGTGATTACGGTGGGGAGTGGTGGGGCTGGGAGGTTGGGGAGGAGGAGGGTGGGGGGGCTTAAGGGGGGTCGTAGGTCGGGAGGTGTGGGAGGGGGGGGGGGGGAGAGGTTGGGGGGGGATCATGCAGGAGTGGGGGGTGGGGGGGGGGTAGTGAGGGGCAGGGGAGTAGGATGGGGGGGTGGATGAGGATAAGGGTAGGAGGAAGGTGAGGGGAGGGGGGGGGGAGTCGGGGGGTTGGGGGGGGGAGGCGGAGGGAGGCGGGGGGGGAGGGGCGACGTGTGGGGGCGTGCGGGGGGAGAGTAAGGGGGGGGGCTCGGGGATGCTGGTGGGGTGGGGGGGGGGCGGGTCAAGGGTGCTGGGAGTGTGGGGAGGGTGGGGTGTGGTTAGCGTGGAGCGGAGGGTGGGTGGCCGGAGGGGATGGGGGAAGGGGGAGGGGGGGAGGGGGAAAGGGGTGGTGATGGGGGGTGGGGGTGGGGTGGTGGAATGAGGGGGAGGTAGGGGGCAGGGGGACTGAGGGGGGGTGGGAGTACAGGGTGGGGGTGGAGGGTAGAAGGGGGGGGAGCGCGCAGAGAGGGGGGGGGGGGGTGAGGGAATGAGGGCGGGGTTGTTGGGGGGGGTGACTCGAGGGGAGGGAGTAGTGCATGGGATAAAGAGGGGGGTTGGGTGGATCCGACCCCAGGATGGCAGGTGGAGGGGAGGGGGGCGGAGTTTTCAGGAGAAGGGGGGGGGGAGGCCGGGGGGAGGGGAGGGAGGGGGGGGGGCCGGGGGGAGTGGCTTGGGGGGGGAGGCAAGAGGAAGAGGTCGGAGGGGGAGCCGGGCGGGGGACGTTGGGGGGATGAGGGTAAGGGTGGGGGAGGTGAGGCAGGGGGAGGGGAGCCGTGCTGGGGCGGGCGTGGGCGGGGGGGGAGGTATGGGGAGGGGAGGTAGGGAGGGGGCGGGGGGGGGGGAGGGGGGGGGGGGGGGGGGGGGTAGAGGGGGGGCGTGAGAGGGGGGAGGGGTGGGAGGGCTGATAGGGGGGGGAGGGGGTGGGGGGTGGTGGGGAGGGAGGTGGGTAGGCTGGGGGGGGTAGACAGGAGGGGGGAGCGGGGGGTAGGGATGGGGTGGGGGTGGGGGTGGGGGGGAGAAGAGGATGGAGGTGAAGGTGTCAGAGGGGGGAGGGGCGGGGTAAGCGGTTTGAGGGGGGGGCGGGAGTGGGGCGTAGGGGATGGGGGGGTGGGGGGGGGGGACGGGGGTGGGGGCGGGGGGGGGGAGGGGAGGGGGGGGGGGAGGGTGGGGGTTGGTTGAAGGGGGGTGCAGGGGGGGGGGGGGTTGGGGGGGGGGCGCGGCAGGGGGGAGGGGGGGAACGAATTTGGAGGGCGGGTGCTGGATCCGTGAGGGGGTGGGTGGGAGGTGGGGTAAGGTAGGGGGTGGAGGGAGGGGAGGGGAGTAGGGTGGGAGGGAGGGAGGGGAATGGGGGGGGGGGGGTGGGGGGGGGGGGTGGGGGGGGGTTTGGGTAGAGGTGGAGGTTGTGTGAGGGAGGGGTGAGGGCAGGGTGCGGGGACGGGGGGCAGGGGTTGGATGTGGGGGCGAGGCTGGCGGAGGGGGGGGGGGGGGGGGGGGAGCCAGTAGGAGTGGAGGTGGGGGGAGGTTGGGAAGAGGGGTGTGGGTTGGGAGGGGGGGGGGGTGGATGGGTGGGGGGTGGGGAGGGGGGGGTGGTGGAGAGGGTGCAAGGGAAGGGCGTTTTGGGGGGGGGGGGGGGTGGGGGGACAGAGGGGTGGAGGTAAGGGGGGATGCGGGGGGGGAGGGGGGGGTGAGGTTGGGGGGGGTGGGGTGGAGGTGGGGTGGTGGTGTTCGTGGAGTGCGGGTGGGAAGGGTGAGGGGTGGAGGGGGGGCAAGGGGGGGGGGCATCGGGGGACAGTGAGGGGGGTGGGAGGAGGCGAGGGGGCGGTCGTGGGGTAGAGGGGACTAGGGGGGGGGCGGGTGAGGGTGGGGGGCCGGGCGTGGGGTGCGGGTGGGGGGGAGTGGGATGGGGAGTTGGGGGGGAGGGGGAAAGGGGGTGCCGGTGTGTCGTACGGGGGGTGGGGGAGAAGGTGGGGTGTGGGGGGGGGGGGACTGGTAAGGGTAAGGAGGCTGTGGGGGGGGGGTGGAAGTGGTTCGCGAGAGGATGGGGGGGGGGGGGAGGGGGGGGGGGTGTAGGGGGATGGGGGTGAGGGGGAGGGGAGAGGGGGGGGGGGGCGGGTCGGGGGGGGGGAGAGCGAGTGGGGGTGCGGGGAATGATGGGGAGAGTTGGGGGAGGTGGGTCAGTGAGGAGGGGTGGGGGTGAGGGGGGGGGGGGGGGTGGGAGAATGAGGGGTGGGCGGGAGGAGGGGGGGAGAAATTGGGTAGTGGTGGTGTGAGCGGAACAGGGGGGGGGTGCAGAGAGGGGGGGGTTGTGGGGAGAGAAGGGGGGGTGGCGGTGGGCGGGTTGTTTCAGAGAGTGGGGGGGAGGAGGTTTGGAGGGGGGGGTGAGAGGAGGAGGGGGGGCTGGGGAGAGGTGTAAGGTGGGTAGTGTGTGCGCAGGGTGGGGTGCAGGAGGAGGGGTGGGTTGGTGTCGGATGGGGGGGCAAATGTGTATGCAGGAGGAAAGGGGGGGTGAGGGTAGGCGCAAGGTGGGAGGGGGTGAAGGGTGGGGGGGGATGGAGGGGGAGGGAGGATAGCTGGAGCGTGGGGGGGGGGGGGGGGGGGAGGATAGGGCTTGGAGTTAAGGGAGGGGGAGGAGAGAGGGAGGGGGAGTGGAGGGGTGTGGGAGATGTAGGGGGTTGGGGGGATGGTTGGGAAGGCGGGGGGGTGCTGGATAGGGGCGGCGTAAGGTGGGGGGGGGGGGGGGGGGGGGGTGGGGGTGGGGGGGGGGGCGGCTCAGGGGGCTGGGATGGTGTGGAGGGGGGGAGGGGGAGGGAGTGGAGGAGGGGAACGGTGGCGGGTATGGGGGGAGCGTCGGGGGATGGCGGAAGGGGTATCGGGGGGGGGGGGGTGGGGGGGAGTTTGGGCTGGGGTTGGGGAGGGGTGGGGGGGGGGAGGTGTTAGGCGGGGGTAGGAGGGTGGAAGAGGTGGGAGGTGAGAGTAGGGAGGGGGTGGAGGGGAGGGGACCCAAACGCGGGGGGGAGGGAGCTGGGGAGATGTGGGGGGGGGGGAGAGGGGGGGGGGGGTGGCGGTGGCGGGGGGCACGAGGGGGGGGGAAGAGAGTGGGACGTGGAAGGGGGGGGGGGGGGGGCGGGGTCAGGAGGGGCAATGAGCGGCGGGAATGAGGGGGGCGGAACGAGGTTATTGGAGTTGGTGGGGGGGGGGGAGGGGGTGGGGGTGAATTGTGGGGGTGGGGTGGGGGAGGGGTAGGGGGTGGTGGGGGCGGGTATTGGGGGGCGGAGGGGGGGCAGGGGGGCGCGGTAGGGCGGCGGGGGGGGGGGGTGGGCTGAGGAGTGGAGGGTGGGGGATCACGGTGGGGGAGGGGGAGTGGTTGGGGTAGGTGGGGGGGGCGGGAGGGGCGTGGGAGGTGAGGTGGGGGGTAATGTGGGGGGGGGCGAGGAATGGCGTGGGGGGCGGGGGGGTGGGGGCGGGGTGGGGGCGTGTGTGGCCCAGGGGGGTAAGGGGGTAGAGGAGATGGGGGGGGGTGTGGGGTGTGGGGGAAAGTGGGGGGGGGAGGGGAGGGGAGGGGCGTGGGGAAGTGGAAAGGTTGGGGGAGGGGGTACTATTGGTGTGGGGGCACGGGGGGTGGGGGGGACGAAAGGGAGGGGGGGGAGAGGGCCCATGGGGGGGGGGTGGCGTAAGGACGGAGTAGGGGGAGGAGGGGGGAAGGGAGGGGGGGGGGCGTAGGAAGGGGGGGGGGGAGGGGGGGGGGTGGTGAGGGGAAGGGGCGCGGGGGGGGGGGGGTATGGGGGGGGGCGGGGCTGGAGGAGGGGGGGGGGGGGAGAGGGGTGGGGGGCTGTGGGGGGGGTTGGGGGTGGTGGGGAAAGAGGTGGAAGGGGGGGGAGGAGTATAGGGGGGTGGCAGGAAGGGGGGGGGGGGGGGAGGGGGGGTGGGGGGGGGGGGCGTGCGATAGTGGGGGAGAATGGAGGGAGCTGGGGCGCGGGGGGGTGGGGGGGGAGAGGGGTGGAGGGGAGGGGGGAAGATTGGGGGGGAGGGGGGGTTGGCGGAGAGGAAGTGGGGGGGGGGGGGGCGGGAGGGTAGGCGGGGAGGGGGGAGGGGGAGAGGGGGAGTGAAAGGCGGGGGGGGTTGGGGGGGAGGGGGGGAGGGGGGGGGGGGGGAGGGAGGCGGGGTGGAGGGAGGAGGGGGGGAGGGGGGGAGGTGGGGGGGCGAGAAGGGGGCGGTGGGAGGGGGTGGGGTGGGGGGGAGGGGGTGATGGTGCGGGGAGGGGGGGCGAGGGGAGAGTTGGGGTGTGGGAGTGGTTAGAGGGGAGAGTGGGGGAAGGGGGACGGGGGGGGGGGAGAAGGGGGGGGGGGCGGCGTAGGGGGGAGGGGGGGGAGGGGGAGGGGGGAGGGGGGTGGGGGGGCGTTCTGGAGGTGGGGGTAGGACGCAGGGGGGGAAATCGGGGAGGGGGGGGTGGGAGGGTAAGGGGGGGAGGGGTGGGGGGGGGGGGGAAGAGGGATGGTCGGTCAGCGGGGTGGGTGGGGGGTGGGGATTGGGAGGGTGGTGAGGGGGGGAGGGAGGGGGGGAGGCGAAGGGGTGTGGGGGGCGGAGGGGGGCGTGAAGGAAGGGGGGAGGAGTGAAAGATAGGGGATGGGGTCTAGGGTGGTTTATGGGAGGAAGTAGGGGGCGTTAGGGGGTGGGGGGGGAGGCGGTTCAGCATAAGGGGGGGGACGGGAGGGGTCGGAGGGGGGGGGTGTGGGGGTTGTGATCGGGGAGGAGGCAGATGCGGGGGCAGGGGAGAGAGTGGGAGCTGGGGGACGGATGATCTTAGTGGGGGGGGAGAGGTGGAACGGGAAGGGGGATTGGGGGCGGAGTTGGACGTGGGGGCGTGGCTTATGGGGGGGGATAGGTGGGGGTGCGGGGGGGAGGTACTGTTGGCTGGGGGAATGTGGAGGGAGCAGAAGGGAGTAGGAGAGAGGAGGTTGGGAGCAAGATGGGGAGGCCGGGGAATCAGGGGAGGCGGAAGGTGGGGGAGGGTAGAGGGGGGGGGGAGTGGGGGGGGGTGGGTAGGAGGGGGGGGGAAGGGGGGCGGGGTTGTAGAGGTGTGGAGGGGGGGTGTGGCGGGGGGGGGGAGGTTTAGAGGGGGTGGGGTCTGGAAGATGCTGGGGTATAAGTTGGTACGTTGGGGGGTGGGGGGGGGGGGGACGAGGTTGGTGTGGGGAGGATAGCTGTGGAGTAGGGCGGGGCGAGGGAGGAGGAATAGCGGGCGAGGAGAGGCATGGAAGGGTGGAGGTGGGTAGGGGAGGTGGGGTTGGGGAAGGGTAACTGGGTGGGCTGAACGGGTGGGGGGGGGCGGGGGATGGGGGAGGGGGGGGCTACGGGGCTTGGGGAATAATGTAGGTGGGGAAGAGTTGATCAGGGGATTGAGGGGGAGGTGATATAGGGAGTGGTTACGGGGGTGGGGTTGGGGGGGTTTGGGCTGAGGTAAGTAAGATGTGGGTGTGTTGAAGAGGGGTAGTTAAGGCAGGGGGGGTTGGGGGTTGTGAGTCGTGTTAGGACGGTGGGGGGTAGGGAAAGGCGGCTGGGGTGGGCGGTATGACGGTGCGCGAGGGCTGGAGTATTAGGACTGGGGGTAGTGGAGGAGGGGGAGGGGGGGGTTGGAGGAGAGTAAGGGGGGGATGGTCGTGGAGAGGGTAACGAAGAGGAGCAGAGGTGCAGGGGCGGTGCGAGGAGGGAAGGAGAAGGCCGAGAGAGGGTTTGGGGTGGGAGAGTGCGAGGTGTGCATGAATGAATCGTCATGGATAGGAGGATGCGGTCCAAGGGTGGATGGGTGGGAGCTGGAGGTGGAGGGGTCGAAAGGAAAGGGGGGAGGGGGAGGGGGTTGATGGGAAGAGCGGGTGGCTGGGGAGGGAGAGAAGATCAATGGGGGGAAGTGTGTAATGTCGGGGGGGGTGACGTGGTGGTCGGGGGGCGCGGTGGGGGGGGGGGGTGTGGTTGTAGGGGATTGGCAAGATGGTGTGGGTGGTCGAGGAAAGGAGTCGGTTGAGGTTGAGTGGGGATTGGTGAAGGGAGGGGTCGGGGGATGACAGTGTGATAATGGGGGGGGGAGAGAAGGGGGGGGAGGGCTACACGGAGGGGGTGCGGCGGGACGAGGTGGGGCTGGAAGGTCTATGGGGGGAAGATGGGGAGCGGCATGGGCGGGGCGGGGGGGCAGGTGGGGGAAGCTATGCAGCAGGTGGTTGTAGTGAATGGGGGGGGAAAGGCGGTGTGTGCGGGGGGCAGTAGTGGGGTGGTGAAAAGGTAGAGGAAGGGCGATGGGTGTGTGTTTATGCCGGGGGAGAGGGGCAATGCGGGGGGGGGTGTTCGGAGAGGGAGATTATAGGGAGATGGATTGGTGGGGGTTATATAGGGGGGCGCCTTGGGTGGAGGGGAATGAAGAGGGGGGGGCGGGCGATGGGAGCGGGTTGGGGGCAATCGGGGGGGGACGCCAGCGAGTGGTTTATCCATGTACATGGGTGGCGAGGGCGGAGGAAGGTGGGGCGGAGGGGAGGGAAGATTAGGAGAGGGAGTGGGGACGGGGCTTGGTGGGGGGAGCGACGGGGGTGGGGGGGTGTGGAGGCAAAGCGTGATCGGTAATTAAACGAGTGTGTTGAGGGGGGTCGTTGGGGGGATGGTAGCCGATGTCGGGGAGAAGGGGGGGGGTGAGGGGGGGGGAGGAGGCAGGCGGTGGCGGGGGTGAAGAGGGGCGGAGGTGGTGGAAGGGTTTTTCGAAAGGAGGGTGGGCGGGCGGGGGGGGTGGGGCAAGGGGTGGGGGTGGGGAGTAAGTGTCGTTGAGTTGTGGGGAGGGGGTGGAGGGGGGCGTGGTTGAGGCGGGGTTGGCGTTGGTTAGACTGGTGGTGTAGGGGTGGGGCATGGACAGGTGGTGTGTAGAGGTTGTTAAAAAGCGTCAATGGTGTACGGTTTTGAAAGTTGCAAGCGGTGGGTATTGGGTGGGTGGTGGGGGGGGGTGGGTAGAAGGGGAGGTGGGCGGGTTAGGGGAGGGTGGGAGGTTGTTGGGTTAGGCGTGGGGATGATGAAGGAGAGGGGATGGTTGGACTCGAGAGGGGGGCTGGGGGGGTTTGGGGGGTGGGGTTAGGCGGGGTCTTGTATGGGGTAAGGGAGGGGTTAGATGGTTATCCGGGTTGAGTGGGCGTGAGTTCTGACGGCGAGGTGGTGTTGGTGTGATCGATCCTGATGGGAGAGGGGTGTAGGTTTGAGCGGATTTGGATTGGGTGGGGGGGGTAGGGAGCCGTGGGGGGGAGGGTTGGGGGGTGGGGGGGGGTGTAGCGGATTGAGGTTTGGGGTGAGGGAGGGGGGGGGGGGGGGGTGAGGGGGGGGGCTGGCGAAAGGTGGGGGCTGGGGGTGAAGAGTTGTGAAGGCGAGGGGGGGGGGGAGGGGGGAGGGAGGGATGAGGAATGTGGTTCAGTAGAAAAGGGGGCTGGGAGTGGGGGGTGTGTCGCGGGAAGAGGGGGGGGAAGGGGGGTGGGGGGGGCTTGTGTTGAGAGGGGATGGAGGGTGGGGACTGAGGAGGGAGTGTGAGGGTGGAGGGGGGGTGGGGGGGGGGTAGGGGGGTGTGGTGGTGGGGGATGGAGGGGGGGGGGGTGAGTTGGATGAGGTGCGTAGCGGGTGGGCGAAGCGGGGTGTGTAGGAGGGGGCGAGAGGGGGGGGGGGGGGGTGCTAGGGGGAGGTGGCGGGAGGGTGGGAGGGGCGGGGGGGGGAGGAGGGGGGTTGGGAGGGATAAGGGTGGCTAGACGGGCGGGAGCGAGTGGACAAGGTTGGGCGAGGGGGTGTGGGGGGGGGTGGAAATGGGCGTGGGGGCGGGGGGGAAGAGGGGGGGGGACTGGCTGGGGGGGGGGGGGAGGGGGGGGGATGGGGGGAGGGGGTGGTGACAGGGGGGGGGTGGGCTGCGGGAGGGGGGGGGGGGGGGGGAAGGGGACGGGGGTCAGGGTGGGGGTGGGGGTGGGGGAGGGGGGGGGTGAATGGGTGCTCGGGGCTGGGCGTAGGAGGGAGCGGGTTGGGGGCAGGGGGAGGTGAGGGGAGTGAAGAAGGGGGGGAGGGAGGAGGTGACGGCGGGGGGGCGCCGGGTGCCGGGGGGGGGGGAGGGGGGGTAGGGGGGGGGGGGGGGGCGGGCGGGAGGAGGGGGGCGGGGTGAGGAGGGAGGGGGGGGTTGGGGGGGGGGGGAGGGGGCGGGGGGGGGGGGAAGGTGAAGAGGGGGGGGGGGGGGGGGGGGGAAGGGGGCGGTGGGAGAGGGGGGGCGGGAGGGGGGAGGTGGGGTAGGGGGTAGTTGGGGGGGGGGGGTGGGGGGGCTCGGGGGAGGAGAGGGGGGGTAAGCGGAAGGGGGGGGCGAGGGGAGCGGGGTTGGCGGGAAGGCAGGGAATAGGGGGGGGCGCGGAGGGGGGGGCGGAATGGGGAAGGCGGGGAGCCGGGGAGGAGGGAGAGCGCCCCGTGCGCAGGAGGGAAAAGGCGAAGGAGGGGGGGGGTGGCGGTGAGGTGAGGGCGGGTTGGGAGGGGGCTAGGGGGTGTATAGGGGGTGAGAGGGGTGCGTGGCGGGGGGGTGCGGGGGGAGGGGTAGGGGTGGGGTTGGCGGTGTGGAGGAGCTGAGAGGCGGTTGGGGTGGTTGCGGGCGGGGGGGGGTGTGGGTTGGGTGGGGGGTGTGGGGGGGAGGTTGGCGGAGTGAAGGAGGCGAAGGGGGCTAGTGAGGAGGGGCGGTGGGGGGGGGGGTAGGGGCGGGTAGTGGGGGGGGGGGGGGGGGGGGGAGGGGGGGTGGGGGGAGAGAGAGGGGGGTGGAGGGGGGGGGAGTGGGGGGCGGGGTGGGGGGAGGGCGATTAGGAGGGGTGAGCGTTGAGGGGGGGGGAGGGGCGAAGGGTGGAGGACGGGGGCGGGCGGGGGAGGGGGGGGGGGGTGGGGGGGCCGTGGGGGTGGGCGGGGGGCGGGTTGGGTGGGGTGAGGGGGGGGGGTGCGAGGGTGTGGCGGGGGCGGATGGGGGGGGGATGGGGGGGGTGGGGGAGTGGGGGAGGGGGAGGGCGTGATGGGTTTGGGAGTACGGGGGAGGGGAAGGGAGGGGAAAGGGAGACTGTGAGTGGGGGGGGGGTGGGGGGGGGGGCGGGGGGGGGGGCGGGTGGCGGGGAGGAGCGGGGGCCAGGGGGGAGGGGGTGGGAGGCGGGGGGGGGGGTGGAGGATGCAGAGGGGGGGTAGGGGGTAGGTGGGCGTCTTCTGTGTCTGGCATACATCACCGTAAGTGTGGTGTGGGTGGTTGTGGTGTGTGGATGAGATCTTTCAGCTGTGGATGAAATTAGTGTAATAACTAGTTTTAGATTCTATTAATT
Source organism: Phyllomedusa bahiana (assembly GCA_025379985.1). Taxonomy (NCBI): domain Eukaryota; kingdom Metazoa; phylum Chordata; class Amphibia; order Anura; family Hylidae; genus Phyllomedusa; species Phyllomedusa bahiana. The sequence goes on along the minus strand of JAODAL010033740.1, from coordinate 25,877 downwards.
TTGAAATAATTTTATAGAAGAGTATTTTTGTATTTTTGGGATATTATATGATATTTTATAGACAGTGTAATAAATCACCCGCAAAAAACAAAACCCAACCACAAACCAAAACAACTAGCATGAACCAGCCCACCAGCCAGCAGAGCCACAAGACCCCCACAAACCGCCCCAACCCCCCACCCCCCCCCACCCACCCCCCTCCCCCCCGTCTGCCCCCCCCCCGCCCGGGGGGAAGGGGGGTGTTTAGATTTGGGACTGAGGTTGATGTAGGGGGGCTGCGGGTAGCCCTCGCCCGGGGGGGAGGGGGGTAAGGGGGGGGAGGAGAGGGTGCACGGTGGAAAATTACGAGGGTGGGACGGGGCGGGGGGCAGTGGGGAACCGGTGGCGGAGGAGTGCTTGAGGGTGGGGTCCCCTATGGGGATGACGTGGGTGCGGAGACGCAGTTGGGGGGTGGGTGTCAGAGGAAGGGGTGGGGGGGCTGGGGATGCGGGGAGGGAAGGGGAACAAGGGGGGGGGCGGGGGGGGACGATGAGGTGCGGAGTGGAGGTTGGGGGGGGGCAGTGGGGGGGGGAGGGTGGGGAGGGGGTATGGGGGGGCGGGGGGGAGTCGGTGAAGGGGGGTGGGTGGGGGAGGGAGGGAGAGGGGGAGGGGTAGGGGGGGGGAGGAAAGGGGGAGGGGTGGGGGGGGAAGAAGCGGGGAGGGAAGGGGGGGGGTGGGAGGGGGGGCGGGGTGGGGGGTCGGGGGGGGGGGGGGGTGGGGGGGGGGCGGGGGACGAGGGGGGGGGGAGGAAAGAGGGGGGGGGTGGGGAGTGGGGAGAGAGGTGGCAGGCGGGGGGGGTGGGGGGAGGGGGGGGGGGGAGAGGGGGGGAGGTGAGGAGGGGCAGGAGGGTGGCAGGAGCGGGGGCGGGAGGGAAGGGGGGGTGACGGTGGGGGGGGGGGGGGGGGGAGGGGAGGGCGGGTGTGGGAAGGGGGTGAGGGAGGAGGGGGGGGGGGAAGGCGGGGGAGGGGGGGTTGGGGGGGGGAGGGGTGATAGGGGGGGGGGGGGGTGGGGGGTGGGGAGGGGGGGGGGGGGAACGGGGGGGGGGGGGGGGGGGGGCGGGGCAGCGGGGGAAGGGAGGGTGGAGCGGGGCGGGTGGGGGGGGGGGGGATAGGTGGGGAGGGGGGGGGGGGGCAGGGGGGGGGAGGGGGGGGTGTTACGGGTGGGGGGGGGGGTGACGGTGGAGAGGGCTTAGAGGAGGAGGGGAGGGGGGGGGGGGGCGGGGAGTGGGGGGGGTGCGGAGGGGGGGGGAGGGATGAGGATGGGGGAGGGGGGGGGGGGGGGGCGGGGGGGGGGGCGGGGGGGTAGAGGCGGGGGGGGTGGGGGCGGGGGGGGGGAGGCGGGGAGGGATGGGAGGGGGGCGGGGGAGGAGGGGGGGGAGGGGGGTTGGGGGGGGGGGGGGGGCGGGGGGGCGAGGGAGGGGTGGTGAGGGAGGAGGAGTGGGGGGGAAGGGAAGGGCGGGAAGGAGGCAAGCGGGGGTTGGGGGGAGGGGCGGTGGGTGGTGGGGGGAGATTGGGGGGGACCAGGGAGGAGGTCTTAGGGAAGGTGGGGGGATGAGGGGGGGGGGGGGGGTAGGGGCGGAGGGATTTGGGAGTGTAGGCGAGATGAGAAGTCGGGGAGGGGAGTGGGGGGTAAGGTGGGAGAGGAGGGGGGGGGGGCAGGGGCTAGGGGAGGGGGGTGGGGGGGGAAGCGCGGGGCGGGGGGAGAGGGAGGGGGGGGGGCACAGGGGGAAGGAGGAAGGTGGGGGGGGGGAGAAGGTCGGGGGTCAGGGGGGGGTTGTGGTTGGGATAAGGGTATGGGGGGTGGGAAAGGGGGGGCGGAAGTGGAGGGAGGGGGGGGTGGGGGGGAATGGGGTGAAGGGAGGATGGGTGAGCGATGGGCGGACGGAGGGCTGGTGCGCTGGGAGCGGGGGGGGGGTGTGGATAAGTGGGGGGGAAGGGCGGGAGGAGGAAGGGGAGGGGCGGGGGGTGGAGGGGAGGGAGTGAGAGCGGGTGTGGGGGGGGGCGCGTGAAGTTAGCAGGGGGGGAGGGAGCGAGGGGGTGCTGTACCCGAGAGTGGAGAGGCGAGAGAGGATGGGAGGAGTTTTGAGGGAGTGGGAAGGGGGGGGGGGAGGGGGGGGGGGAAGGCGGTGGGGGGAGGGGGGGGAGGTGGGGGAGGGGGGGGGGAGGGAAGAGGGGGTAGGGGGGGGGGGGGGGCCCTGGGGAATGGGGGGGGCGTGCGGGGGCGAAGGGGGGGAGGGGGGGGGGGGAAGAGGGGGGGGGGGGGGGGAAGGGGGTGGTGAGCGGGGGTGGGGGGGGGGTAGGGAGAGGGGCTGGGAGGGGGGGAAGAGGCGGTGCGAGGGGGGGGAAGGGGAGGGGAGGAGGGGGAGGGAGGCGGGGGCGTGGAGGGGAGAGGTAGGTGGGGGTAGGGACGGGTGGTCAGGAGGGTGGTAAGATTAAGGGGGGAGCGCGGGGGGCGGGCGGGGCGGGGGAAAGAGTGTGGGGGGGTGGTGGCGGATGGGGAGGGGGTCGAGGGGTGGGGGGGATGGGTATGGGGAAGTGGGGTGGAGGGGGGGGAGGGGGGGGGGGGGGGGGGGGGGGGGGGGGGGCGAGGACAGTGGGGGGGGGGCGAGGGGGTGGGGGAGCGGGGGGGCGGGAGGGGGGGGGTGCAGCGGGGGGGAGGGTTGGGGGGGGGGAGGAGGGGGGGTGGAGGGGAGCGGGGGGAGTGGGTGGAGGGCTTGCTGGGGCGGGGGGCTGTGGGGGGGCGGAGGGGGGGGGGTGGGGGCGGGGGGGGCGGGGGGAGGGCGTGGGAGCTTAGGGGGGACGAGGGGGGAGGTGAAGGGGGTGGGCGGAGGGGTGGGAGTCGGGGGCGTGGGGGGGGTGAGGGGGTGAAGGGGGTGGGGGGGGGGGGGGAGGGGGGGTGGTGTGGGGAGGGGGCGGGAGGGGGGCGAGGAGGGGGGGGCCGGGGGTGGGGGGGCGTGGGGGGGGAGGGGGGGGGATGGGAGGGGGGATGAGGGTGGGGTAAGGGAGGAGGGGAGGGGGGAGGGGGGGGGGGGGGCGGGGGGTGGGGGGGGGGGGGGGGGGGGGGGTGAGTGAAGGGTGGGGGCGGGGGGTGGGGGAGGGGGTGGGGGGGGGGGGGGGGCGGGGTCTGCGGGGGGGTGTGGGCAGGGGGGGGGGTAGCGGGTGAGGGGGAGGGCGGGGCAGGTGGAGAGGGAACTGTGGGGGGGGGGGTGAGGGGGGGGGGAAGTGGGGGGGGGGCTGTGAGTGGGAAAGGAAGTGGGGAAGGGCATTGTGGGGGGGGAGGGCGAGGAAGCGGCTGGAAGAGGGAAGGGGAGTTGGGGAGTGGGCGGGGAGGGTAGGAGGGGAGGAGGGGGGGGGGGCGGGGTAAGCAGCGACGGGGGTAGATTGAGGTGGGGAGGTTTTCGGGGGGGGGGAGTGGGGGGCTGGGGGGCGAGGGGGTGGGGGGCGGGCGGGGGGTGGCGGGGGTGGGGTGGGGGGGGGAGGCGTGAGAGGGGGGAGGTGGAGGGGTGGGGGGGGGTGGGGCGGGGCGGGGGAGGGGGGGGGGGGCGGGGGGGGTGGGTGGATGAGGGGTGGTTAGGGGGGGAGGGGGGTGTGGTTGGGGGTTTGTTGTAGGAGGTGTATGAGGTGGTTGGGTTTGGGGGGGGGGGGGCAGAGGGGGTGTAACGTGGGGCGAGGGGCCGGGGGGGTGAGCGGGGAGGGATGGAGTGGTGGGTGGGAAGGAGGGTGGGGGGTAGGGGGGTCGGATGGGGGAAGGGGGGTGGGGGAGGGGAGGAGGGGGGTGAGGGTGGGGGTTGGAGAACGGGGGGGGGGGGGGGGGTGGTGGGGTGAGGGAAGTGTGGTGGGGGTAGAGAGGGGGGTGGGGGGGTGAAGGTGGGAAAAGGGTGGGGGGAAAGAGTTGGGGTTAGGGGGGGGAGGGAGATCGGGGTGGTGGGAGGGGGGGGGGCTAATATTTTAATGGGGTTAGTGGGGCGGGGGGGGTCAGGCATGGGGGGGAGGATGGGGGGGAGCAGGGGAGGGGGGGAAGGGGTAGGGGGGGGGGGGGAAGGGGTGGCGAGGTGCGGGGGGTGGGGGGGCACGGGGGGTGTGGTGGGCCGCGGGGTGTAGGGGGGGGGGGGGGGGGGGAGGCGGGGGGGGGGAGGGGGAGCGGTGTGGTGGTGGAGTGGGGGGGGGGAGGGGCGGGGGGGGGGGGGAGGTGGGAATGGGTAAGAGTGCACAGCGGGTGGGGGGGCTAAGGGTTAAGAGTTGGGTGTGGCGGGGAGGGTGGGGGGAGGTGAACTGGTGGGGTGGGGGTTGGGGGCCGGACGGGTGTGTGGGGGAGACGAGTCAGGGAGGGACAGTAGGGGGGGGTGTGGGGGGGGTGGGGGGGGGGGGAGGTACGGAGAAGGGGGAGGGGAGGGGGGATAGGGGGGTAGACGGTTAGTTTCGGGCGGAGGGGTGGGGGGGTGGCGGAGGGGGGGGAAGGGGAAGCGGTGATGCTGGGGGTGTGGGGGATGGTGAGGGGTAGGAGGGTGGGGGATGGGGTAACGAGGAGTGGGGGAGGGGGAGGGGGGAGAAGGGCGGGGAGGGGGAGCGGAGAGGAGGGAGGGAGGGGCAGCGGGGGGGAGGGAGGGGTGGGGGTGATGTGGGGAAGAGGAAAACAGGGACTTGGTAAAAAGTGGGGAATTGAGAGTGTCCGCATGGGTGGGCGGGGAGGGAGTCAGGGGGGGAGCTGGAGAGGAGAGGGGAGGGGGGCGAGAGTGTAAGGGGGCTGGATAAATAGGTGGGGGGGGCGGTGGCGGGGGTGAGATGTGGAGTGGGGGGTCGAAGGGGGGGTAACTAGGGGGGGGAGAGGGGGGGAGCGGAGGGGGTGGGACGGGGGGGGGGGGAGGGGGAGGGGGGGAAGGGGTGGGGGGGGGGGCGAGGGGTGGGGGGGTGAAAGAAGGGTAGGGAACATATGCGGGGGAGGGTGGGGGGGTGGAGGGTGTAGCCGGCTGGGGGGTAGGGGCGGGAGGGCGGGGGGAAGGGGTAGGGAGAGGGGAGGGGGGGGAGGTGGGGGAGGTAGGGGGGGGGAGTGGGGGTGGAAGGGACGGGGGGTGGGTGAAGGAGAGGGGGTGAGGCGAGATGAGGTGTGGCGGGGGGGCGGGGGGGGCGCGGTGGTGGGGGTTGGGGGGGTGCATGGGGGAGGGAGAAGGAGAGGTGAGGGAAGGGGTGGAGGCGGAGGGGGGGGGGGCGGGGAGGGGGGGGTCGGAGGAGGGGGGGGGGGGGATGTCGGGAGAGGGGGGGAGGTGGGGTGGGGAGTCCGTAGGGGGGGGGGTGCAAGGGGGGGGGGGAGCCGAGGGGGGGGGCGCTCGGAGGAGGGGAGGGGCATTGGGCGGCTGGGTGAGAGGACGGCTGGGGGAGGGGTGGGGGGGGGGGTTGGGCGCGGTGGAGGTGGATGGGCGGGTGATGGTGCGGCGAGGGGGTTGTGGGGGGGGGGGGGGAGTGGGGGGGGGGGGGTGGAGGATGAAGGGGGCGGCAGTGCGAGGATTAGAGATAAGGGCGATAGCAGCGGGGGGTCGGGTAGGGGAGGGGGGGGGGTAAGGGGAGGAGTGGTGGGAGGTGGATGGGGGGAGGAGTGAGTGAATATAGTGGGGCAAGGGGAAGGTGAGGCTAGTATGGAAGAGAGGAAGGGGGGGGGGGGTAGGGAGGGGTAGGGTAGTGCGGAGGTGGGGGGGGGGGGGTTTTTCTTTTCTTTTTTGTTCTATTTTTTTTTTTTGTTCTTTTTTGTTTTTTTTTTTTTTTTCTTCGTTTTTTTTTTTTTTTTTTTCCATCTTTTTTTTTTTTGTTTTAGTTTCTTATTTTTTTTCTTTTCTTTTTTTCGTTTTCAACTCCCCTATTTTTCCCCCCCCCCCCCCCACCCCCCCCCCCCTCCTGCCTCCCCCGCCCCCAACACCCCCCCCCGCCCCCCCCCCCCCCCCCCCCCCGTGGCCCCCCCCCCCTCCCCCCCCACCTGCCCTTACATTGCCCACACCCCCCCCGTCCCCCCCCCCCACCCCCCCCCACCCCCAACCACGTGTCAAACCCCACTGACCGTCACTGACACCCCCCACAAACCACACCGCCCCGCCCCACCCCTCCTGTACTAATACTACCACCATTCTAATAGATGCATATATCGAACTAAACTTAGTTTTACGCCTTAAGTAATCATGATGTTTTTTTCCTCCTACTCTCTTGTTTTGTTGTTGTGTGTGCTTAGAGCCTAATGTAGTTTCTAGTACTAAAATCAGTTGTGGTAGAATTAATGTAAGTGTAGAAATAAATGTTTTAAGAGAGATCTAAGAGTAGAGAAGTTTTATGAAATACAATTGATAGAGTAGTAAGAGAAAAATATATTTGAGTGATATGATATTGTTAGTATGTTTGAGGAATTATTATATATTTATCTATATTAGATTTATATGAATAATAATCGGATTTGAGCGTGCCCACTGTCTCTCTAATAATTAAATCATGTATTTACACCCCTCGTTTTCTACTTCGCTGTTTGATGTGCACTCTCATCCTCTGTAAATACCGCTCCCATTCGCGCGTGTGCTTCCTTTCTCGTTATCTTAATTACGGTTACAATTTGAGCAAAGCAACCGGACTACTTTCTTCTGCACCCCCCCACCCGCAACTAGCAATCCTCTCACATTCGCACACCACCCCTTGTCACCTAACCCCATCCCCTCCGGGCTCACGACACCACACCCGCCATCACATTATACCCCTTTCAGGACTGCCCGGCCCTGCCTACAATCCAGCACGCTACTCCCGGCACGCCACTTGTTTCGCCCCCGACAATCAACCCCTCATATATGGTCGTCACATATTTCGAGTGCTGTTGCGCCACGCCCCCATAACGCCCCCTCATGCTAGGCCCATAAAAAAGTGTTGAGTCTTTAAACAGTGCGCCTAACACATTCATTTGGCGCCTTAGACATCATAGCCCGCTTACTTTTGGCGCATTTTACACCAGAAAGGGGTGAAAAACCCTTTCATACATGTCTTCATTAGTGTTGTTTTTCGGATTTTGGTTTTTAACACATGGCTTTACACATTTTAACACACGGTAAAACTAAGATTTCAAGTGAGAAACCACGTGAAGACTGACTAGAAATCCTCGTCATGTGGACAGAGTCTAGAGAGTAGAAAACACATAACTTTTTTTTATTTTTATAAAGTGCATATAAAATTTCACCTTATTTCCACTTAATGGCGTGGTCTCTATTTGCCTGCCTATTACCCTACCTATAAACTTGGTCATAGTGTAAGCTCTAAAGACTGTATGTTATACTGGCTTCTGTTTTTTTTCTATTTCTGGCATTTAAATACTTAAAATAAAAAATTAGAAAATACCCCGCATTTTTTTCTGTATCATTTTACACCATGCCTTGTCAGTTAAAAAGTTATTGTAGTCTGTTTTTACTGCTTCCCAGATGCTTCTGCAATGATCAGGAGTACTGGATCCTCTGGACTACCCCGAGCAGTGGTATAAGCTAGGGAGCAGGAATATTAAAGTACGGTTCCCAGTATTCACCAGAGCCCGCCGGCGTGGTCCTACCAAGTCGCTACTAGAGATGAGCGAATTGATTCTAACGAAGTGGAATTCGTTTAGAATTTCAGGAAACTTAGGTTCTGAACGAAGTCGAAGTTTGGGGTTACTTGCGTGAACGTAAGCGTGGCTTTTGATTGATAAAATGGCCTGCGAGCACATGGCTTTCATGGGGCAAGAAACTCTGGATGAGAAGAAAGGGCATTGCCCTACATGATATGGCAGAGATGAAAGCCATTCAGAGACAGGCGGATTCTGTGACGTCACCGCACTATATAAGTCCTGCGCGACGCTAGGGAGCTTTTACCGCTCTCACTCTTGTTACTGGTAGGGAAGGTGCTGCCACGGCTGGCTTATGACATCTTCTTACTAAAGAACTCATTTTTATACAGCGATTTTTGGGATTGTGTGGGTTGTCACAGCTTGTCTCTGAGACTGCTTCTCTTATGTTCTAATTCAGATTTTTGTGGGGGGTATTGGAACTGAAGTCCAAATGTGCATCCAATGCAGCTGCATATACATTTTATGCTATCTGCTCACAGCACATTGAATATCCAAGTGGTTATATAAGCCTGTTCATGTTGTATTATTTAAAGAAAACAGCGTTTTACAATCCAAATACCAACTTCATTTTTGGTTTGCTCATTGTCTTTTGCGCAATTTTTAAATCCAGGGGTTAAATTAAGCGTTGTTTCTGCTGTGTGGTTCACTAAAGGAAAATCGTTCTTTTTCACCGCCAAAAAAAGACATTTTACCTGTAGAGCATAATTCATAACCCCGAAGGTTTATTAATTACAAGTTTTTCTATTGTTGTGTACAGTAAAATTAACGCCATTTTAACAGACCTACAAAAGCTGGTAATTTTTGGTTTGCTCAATTCTTTTGCACATTTTACATCCAGGGGTTAAATTAAGCGTGTGATTCTGCCCATTGTGGTAATAAAAAGAAACGGTTTCTATTTCACCGCCAAAAAAGGGAATTTTACCTGTAGCATAATTCTTAACGAAGGTTAATTAATTACAAGTTTTTTTTCTTGTTGTTGTGTACTGTTTAAATATACACGCCAATTTTAACACGCTACAAAAGCTGGTAATTTTGGTTGTCAATTCTTTTGAGCAATTTACATACAGGGGATAATTAACGTTGTTCTGCGTTGTGGTTAATAAAAGAAACGTTCTTTTTCACCGCCAAAAAAGACATTTTTCTGTAGCATAATTCATAAAGAAAGGTTATTTAATTACAATGTTTTCTGTTGTTGTGTACTGTAAAATACACGCCATTTTTTAACACGCTTCAAAGCTGGTAATTTTTGTGTTGCTCAATTTATTTTTGCGCAAAATTTACATCCAGGGGTTAATTATAAGCGTTGTTCTGCTGTTGTCTTGTGTTCACTAAAAGAAACGTTCTTTTTCACCACGCCCAACATAAAATGACCATTTTACCTGTAGAGAATAATTCATAAGCCGAGGTTTTAATTTATTACAAGTTTTGCTGTTGTTGTGTATGTATATTACCGCCCAATTTTAACACGCTACAAAGCTGGTAATTTTTGGTTGCTCAATTCTTTTGCGCAATTTATCATCCAGAGGTTAATTAAGCGTTGTTTCTGCCGTTTGTGGTCACTTAAAAGAAAACGTTCTTTTTTCACGCCCAAAAAGACATTTTTACCTGTAAGCATAATTTCATAAATCCGTTAGGTTAATTACAAGTTTTTTCTGTTGTTGTGTACCGTAAAATACACGCCATTTTTAACACGCTACAAAGCTAGGTAATTTTTGGTTGCCAATTCTTTTTGCGCATTTTACATCCAGGGGTTAATTAAGCGTGTTCTGCCGTTGTGTAGTTAATAAAAGAAACGTTCTTTTTCACCGCCAAAAAAGACAAAATTACTGTAGCATAGTTCATAACGAAGGTTAATTAATTAAAGTTTTTCTGTTGTTGTGTACCTGTAAAAATACACGCCATTTTAACACGCTTATAAGATGGTATTTTTTTGGTTGCTCAATTCTTTTGCGCAATTTACATCCAGGGGTTATTTAAGCGTTGTTCTGCCGTTGTGTTCATAAAAGAAACGTTCTTTTTCAACCGCCTCAAAAAAGAAATTTTACCTTGTTAGCATAAATCATAACACGAAGGTTAATTAATTAAAAGTTTTTCTGTTGTGGGTGTACCGTTTAAAAAATACACGCCTTTTAACAAGCTACAAAGCTGGTAATTTTTGGTTTGCTCAAATTTTTTTGCACAATTTACATCCAGGGGTTAATTAAGCGTTGTTCTGCTGTTGGGTGTGGTCAACTAAAAGAAAAAGTTATTTTTCACCGCCAAAAAAGAAATTTTTGCCCTGTAGCATAATTCACAACCAAAGGTAATAACAGTTTTTTCTGTTGTTGTGTTACCCTAAATACACGCCATTTACACGCTACTAAAAGCTGGTATTTTTTTGGCCAGCCATTTCTTTTGCGCCAATTTACATACAAGGGTTTAACTAAATATTTTTCTGCAGTTGTACTTTGTAAAGAAACGTTCGATTTCACCGCCAAAGAAGAAATTTTTGCCTGTAGCATAATTCATATCCGATTAACCCTGTTTGTGCTTTAATATTCAGTAATAATACACAAGTTTGTTTTCAAACCACTCAGGCCCCCCCATCCCACACATCTGAGTAGACAAGTAAATTTTTTGGCCATTAGTGGAGCAAAATTTATATCCAAGGGTTACCCAAAGTCTTGTTAGTGGGTTCATTTGGAGTCAATACAGGGTATGTATTTATCATATGCAGATATCTTATCAAACAGTGTCTGTACCATTTTAGAACAAAACAGTATGGTCAGACAGAGAGGTGGCAGGCTCTTCTACCTGCGAGTCGGCAGAACACCTAATGTTATGTTGAAAACACCATTCCTGGAGCAGGACGCAGGTCGCAGCATAGAAGGGGACGTCGCAGCAGGGGTCACTCGTAGTCATCTAGCGGCCGGTTGTGTTTTGTTCAGCAACCCAATGGTTTCTTGATTGGTTGATAGGTCAACCACTTCCTCCCAGATGACATCTGACAACCCCAGCCAAGAAATCGGTGGGAACTTCAGACAAAACCCTTAGTTTGGCATGGCCGGTAGCGGTGTCAGCGGCCTTCACATGTCCTTCAACCCGCCCTCAGTCCCATCCGGTTCTAGCCAGAGATTTACTATGTGGGTATGGGTCAGCACACTTTATAGCAAGGATGAACAATTTGAGGCGGGCAGTCAGCAGCCTACTTGGCAGTGAAGAAATGGGGCCATTATCCCTGCTTCTTGCAAGTAGGCGGCAAAGTATAGATGAGGAGAGTGGATTGGGAGGTATGTTGTGCGGGGTCATCAGCCTCGCTACCAGATGCGTGATTGAGGACAGCAGTTGACGAGGAAACTCAAAACGATGATGTTGTAGCCGACCGCCACTTGGGAGCCGCGTGTGAAGCATGGGCCTTTCACATCATCGTCAGGAGGAACGAGGGCGTCAGCGTGCGATCAATCAGGCCAGCTGGCCGCAGCCAGCAAGGGGGTTGTGTAGCCCGTGAGTCAGCAGGGGAGCAGCAGGTGTGAGTCGGGAGCCAAGGGCCACGGGGCAGAAAAACCCGCTGTCGCCACGGTCCAAGAAAAAGTAGCGGCACAGAGCACAGCGAGGCAGAGTATGTCACTCCAGTGGCGGGGCGTTGGTGGCAAATTCAGATACTCGGCGGCCGTGTGGCAGTTTCTTTGCTTAAGAACACCGAAGGAGGCCGAATATGTGTATATGTAGAATATGTGTGCAGAAAGTGATGCAGTGGTCATAGAGCTAACGTTGGCACACGGCCCTGCGTCATACACATGCAGCGTTACCATCCGGTGGCCTGGCTTAGGAGGAAGAAAACATGGCTCAGATGTGGTGGTTCCATCCTGCTGACGCAGGAAACTGCAGGCAGCTAGCAGCAGCACCAAGTGTCACGCACATGCCATTGCCAGCCAGTCAAGGCGCCACCTAAATCCATCTGCAGAAGGGCTGTTTCTGTTGCATCATCTCCCGCCTGGTCCAGATGATCCATGCTCCTCGCATACTCATGGCGCCAGCAGTCGTCAGAGACAAACAAAAGAAGAGACAACTGTATGAAAAGAGACAAAACAGGTATGCGGTCCAACCATCCTAAGTGCAGAGCTGACCGTAGCTCTGTCCAAGTTGGTTTGGTATGCAGTCCCTCCCTTTCCAAATGGTGGACTCTGGCACAGTTCAGAGATTTAATGGCTTGTGCCAAGCCGAGATGGAGAGTTCCAAGCTGTAATTTCTTTTCCACAAAGCCAGTCAGGAGTAGTACCAGCACTTCATAAATATGTAGAACAGAAAGTGGGCCAGTCCTTGAGACTTATCGGTTTGTTCCAAGGTGTACCGGCAAGCGCGGATAATCTGGAGCTGTAACTATGGTCAGGGCCAGTACACCAACAACTTGGACAGGAGACGCCGCTTTCTACTCCACGTTATCAAACTGCGGCAATGTGCCAATGTCCGCCCTCCTCTCCTCCACCTCCACATCATCTCAGCATCCACATGTAATGCTCCATCAATACCTACTGCAGTCAACGCCTAGTTTACACTTGGCTTGCCTCCGAACAGCGACGAAGTCACACAGAGGAGGAACTGCTCGAGTCTTGCAGCAAGAAAATCGAATGTGTGGGCTTTCTCCCCACGGCAAACTGCAAATCAGAAATCCCATATGGTGACAGACAATGGGAGTAACATGGTGTCCCCGCTTGCACGAGGAGGGATGGGATTTTTCATGCGCCCTGGCATGGCGCATTGGTTCAATCCTGGTTGTGAAAAGGTTCTGAATTCTTTCACCAACGATCTTCAGAGATCTGGAAAGTGGCAGGGAAAATGTGCATGACTTCATCCATTTCTCCATAGCAGGGAACACCCTCCTCGAGTTGCAGCGGCAGAAATGTCCTCACCCCAACACACTCTGATATGCATGTTTCCCACCCCGTTGGAATTTCCAGCCTGCAACATGTTGGGACCGACTGTGATGAACAGAGAAAGGGCCATATTAACGATTTTTTTGATGATCCTAGGCGGCAGGAGGTACTCCCCTGTGTAACATGGACGTCAGTCAGTGTCAGCTCATGTGTGACACCTGCCGTTTGTTGAGGCCATTCGAGGAGGCGATTTTATATGTCAGTCGCCAGGACTACGGGTATGAATAAGTTCATTCCACTGCCTCATGTCCTGGAAAATCTGGTCTGCCGCAGGGGGACTGGAGGAGCGGTGGCGACTACATCTCGCGGGCAACATGAAGTCCTGGTGGGGACTGTAATGGAGGAGGAGGAGGAGGAGGACATTGGAGCAGAAGCATTGTCTGGTGAAAGGTGGGGATTTTCTTCCCAGGTGTCAAGAGCGGAGGAGCAGGCGCAGCGGGAGGAGGTAGATGGCGATGAGGAAGATTGAGGCTTGAAGGTACCACAAGCTACTGTGGCAGCTTTACAGTGGAAGATGGAGGCAGGAACGCCCCTCGGAGTCACTTGTGCAATAATGGCCCACAGCATGCTGATTTGCCTGGCTAGTGACAGCCGAATAGTCAACCATTATGGCAGAGGGACTGACTTCTGGCTTCTCCACCCTATGGACCCCCTCACTACTGGTCCAATTTGGAGCCTTTTTTCCAGATTGCTTTGAGAGGTGTAGGACAAACTCACTATACGATGGGAAATCATCCGTAGTCAGTTGGCCACTATGCCAATGTGCGGACATCGTCCTCCTCTAACAGCGTCTGACCGGGAAGGTTTACTTCACAGCGCTCACATACTACTGGCCGCGGGCCTGTGGGGGAAGGGTGGAGGGGGTAAGGAGCAGTACCAGCTCCATCAGCAGCAACCTACAGTCTGGGAGGTTCACTGATAGCACTTCCTTCACCACGCCTAGTGAGGAGGGCAGTCGCCAGTAGCAGCATTCAGCAGGAAACCTGGAGCAGACCCTGAACCAACAGGTCATGGCCTACTTGGACAGCAACTTTGCCACCCAGTTAGAGGAATCCGCTGGACTATGAGCAGCCAAACTGGATGTGTGCAGCAATTCAATTTGCCGAGGTTTGAAGTGGAAGGAAGCTGTCCTGCCGTCCAGTTAGTGTGGCATCAGAGCACGGTGTTCAGTGCGGGCGGGGGCCATCGTTACCCCCAAGGAGGAAACCTGCTTGTCCACGGGAAAAATGTGGAACGACTGACCTTTGTCAAGATGATTCAGGCGTGGATCGGCCAGGATTTCCACACACCAATGCATTAGGCGTCAGACTACATCGGCCTCATGCGCTCACCCAGAACTGTGGAGAAATGGTTGGGTTCAAACTACCTGACTCAGCCACTATTCTGATGCCGCCACCCGCCTGATGCCACACATCTGCTGCCAGTTTCTCCATCTATACCACACTGCAAGTAAAGAAAATATTACATTGGGCTTTTACAAAGATCACGGCAAAACGTTTCCCCAATTAAAATATACCTTTTAATAGATATGCACTAAAATGTATAACAAGTACCCCACACAAACACAAACAAAAAGGTAATAAACTCCTAGGACAGGAAACCAAACCGAGGGTATAGAAAATGCTCACTCGGATAACTCAATACGTCCCTAAAAAGGTGACCAATAGATTGGGGACATCGCCCCAAAAAGGGCGGCCCCACAAATAAACACCTCAGGTATGTCCTGTCCCAAAATACATAAAAAACAAAAACCACATGAAAAAACAAACAATGAACCCGACGCGTTTCCCCCTTTAAGTTGTTAAGGGTTCTTCAGGGGTTAAACAGTGATGTACAAAAGTTTAATTAAGATAAAGAAAAAATGGACCCGGCGCACGTGCTGAAGAAAAGCCCGAGCTAAAAGGCTTTTTGGTTTAAAAAAAGTATTTATTCTTAAAAAGTGCAAGATGTTATTCTCGCACCATTAAAAACAAAACATACAGATTAAAACTTGACGCGTTTCGCGCGTGTGCCCGCGCTTCATCAGAAGTATACATTTGTAAAAACAGACACAATATATGTAATACTGACGATTAAGATAATTGGTTGTTACAGGTGAGTGACGTGTTACAGACGACTCGGACAATAGGAAGAGCAAGGTGTCCATCAACAGTGTGAGAGAGTCAGTGGGAAGAGACCAGAAGAAAAAAAAAAAGGGGGATGAGCCGTGGTTCTAGAAGCCGACTAACGATGTATACTAAAAATAAACATATATATAAACAAATGAAACTGTGTTTTTATGCAAAGGTGACTATAAGGAGAAGGGGATGAGGGTGTGTGATGTAGATAAATCACTACCAATAAGTGTAAATGAAGAAGAGAATATAAAAAATAAAAATTCGACATTACAAGGTGTAAAAGGGATTGTCCAATGGGAAAGTGAGCGGGGGATATAAAGTAGTAGTGGTAGTGGTCAGGGTAGTGGTTTAAATTTAAAATAAAAGGACGCTCAAACAATAATAAATCTGTTACATAATATACGTATAGAGGACGTCTATTAGTTGGGATTATTGCTCCTTGAACAATGGGAGTTGTCTCATGTGAGGGAGCTATGAATAAAGCTTCCTCTATGGCCCGTGGTTGGGAATGAAATTCCAAGAATAAAAGTATAGACTGACACTGCGTGTCAAACATGGAGATTAACAATGGGGCTTTTCTCATCTGGAGGAGCCGTAATTCAAGCTTCCTCTATAACTTGTAGTTGGGAATAGAATTCGAGAATGACAGTATAGACTGACACAATGTGCCAGACTTATGTATTAAAAACAGCCAATAGTTTTTTTTTAAATGCTAGAGCTCGGGAATGAAGGGAGTATGGCCGGCTAAAAAGATTATTAGTTCCTAATGGAGTAAATTAGAGATTTACGAGAAAGACCTAACACAGCTCCAACTCTTTCTGTGTCTATCACTTATATAATGTTAAAAGAATCATGATAGTAAACATTTTAGCGTGGTCTTCTAGTTACTAGCCATGAACTTCTAGTGATTTTATGCTTGGTTCTTTAGTATATAAGTTCGGTAGCGTCGTTGAGACCTTTGGGAGATAGAGTTTGCAGCCTTATATCCAAACATCTCCCTTTTTTGAGAGCTTGGAAGCGGTTATGTTGTTCCGGGAAAATAGTATCTATTGGGTGATTTTTATAGTTTTAAAGTCTTTTTGATGAACCTCATTACAGTGGCGGGAGACGCTCTGAAGTAGGTCCCTCGTTTAATGCAGGCCCTATGGCCATTAAGGCGGAGATGTAAAGGTCGAGTTGTTCTGCCCACATACTGTATACCGCAAACACAATCGATTACATAAATCACAAAGGAGCTTTTACAGTTTAGCTCATATTTAATGGGATATGTTATTTTAGTTGTACTCGAGGTCATTTGTGATTGTGTAACAAATACTTAAACAGATATGCATTGCGGTGAACCACAGGGTGAGCTACCAGGATTAGTGGGATTATTTCTTGGGAGTGTCCCTGCGGTCCTGAAAAGGTACTGGGGGCTATAAAGGTTCTTTACTATTTGGTGGACTTCTATAGATAATGGGCCAGGTTTATCGGTATTAAGGGGCCCCAAAATGGGGTCTTTTTTTATAATATACCAATATACATTAAAATATGAGCTTAAACAGTAAAAGCTTACCTTTGTGATTTATGTAAATCGATTGTGTTTGCGGTATACAGTATGTGGGCAGTACCAGAACAACTCGACTTTACATCTACGCCTTAATGGCCATAGGGCCTGCATTAAACGAGGGGACATACTTTCAGAGCGTCTCAGCCACTGTAATGAGGTTCATTCAAAAAGACTTTAAAGCTATATTATCACCCCCAATAGATACTATTTTTCCCGGATACAATTAACAGCTTCCAAGCTCTTCAAAAAAGGGAAGATGTTTTGGAATATATAAGGCTGCCAAACTCTATCTCCCAAAGGGTCTTCAACGACGCTATCCCGAACTTATATACTAAAGTACAAGCATAAATTCACTAGAGTTCATGGCTAGTAACTAAAAGACCACGCTAAAATGGTTTAACTACATGATTTCTTTTAACATTATATTAAGTGATAGACACAGAAAGAGTGGAGCTGTGTTGGTCTTTCTCGTAAATCTCTAATTTTACTCCTTTTAGGAACTAATATCTTTTTTAGCCGGCCTTACTCCTTCATTCCTGAGCTCTACATTTACACAAAAAAAAACAAAAAAAAAAACTATTGGCATGTTTTTAAATAATAAGTCTGGCCAGGTTTTGTGTCAGTCTATACTGTCATTCTTGAATTCTTTTCCAAACTACGAGTTACAGCGGAGGAAAGCTTGAATTACGGCTCCCCCAGATGAGAAAAGCCCCATGTTAATCTCCATGGTTTGACACGCAGTGTCAGTCTATACTTTTATTCTTGGAATTTCTATTTCCCTAACCACGGGCCATAGAGGAAGCTTTATTCATAGGCTCCCTCACATGAGGAAAAACTCCCATTGTTCAAGGAGAATTAAATCCCAACTAATAAGGACGTTCCTCTATACGTATATTATGTAACAGATTTTATTATTGTTTGTGCCGTCCCCTTTTATTTTAAATTTTAAACCATACCCTGACCCACTACCACTACTAATTTATATCCCCGCTCACTTTTCCAGTTGGGACATCCCTCTTTACACCTTGTAATGGGGAATATTATATCGAATTTTTATTTTTTATATTCTCTTCTTCATTTACACTTATTGGTAGTGGATTTATCTACATCAACACACCCTTATCCCCTTCTCCTTATAGTCAACCTTTGATAAAAAACACAGTTTCATTTGTTTATATATATGTTTCTTTTTAGTATACATCGTTAGTCGGCTTCTAGAACCACGACTCATCCCCCTTTTTGTTTTTTTTTTCTTCTGGTCTCTTCCCACTGACTCTCTCACACTGTTGATGGACACCTTGCTCTTCCTATTGTCAGAGGTCGTCTGTAACAGTCACTCACCTGTAAACAACACAAGTTATCTTAATAGTCAGTATTACATTATAATTGTGTCTGTTTTTTAACATTGTATACACTTCTGATGATAGCGCTGAGGGCCACACGGCGCGAAAGCGTCAGTTTTAATCTGTATGTTTTGTTTTTTTAATGGTCGCCTGAGAATAACATATTGCACTTTTAAGACTAAAATTTTTTTTAAACCAAAAAGCCTTTAGCCGGGACTTTTCTTCAGGAACGTGCAGCCGGGTCCATTTTTTCTGTATTCCTGATCAGCGTCCTATTCTTCCCCGAGCACGGGGGGGAGTACTGGAGACCTGAGGCTGCCGTATTAAGGGTTACGGAATATAATTAGCCTGTTAAAGTGCTTCACGAGTGTTGTGCCTACTAAACTAAAAGCGCAACACTTAAAGTGAGATCCCAATTTTAACCAGTATACATGTTTTCCTTGTAAACAGTATAAACACGATTGTGCGCCCCCTCTCTCTTTTCTCTTTTCTGCAAAAGTTTAATTAAGGGATACCCAGGCAGAGATGTAAATAGATGAATAGATATCACCTGGCGTTCCCAGCAACGGTCTGGCTCCTACTGATGATGAGGGCAACTAACAATGTAAATAGCAGCCCTTAAGTAGCGTCCCAAACGTCAGATAAGCCAATCACAAAACTTACCCACTTAGGCTGAAGTGGCGCGCTCTAAACGAGCGACCGCCAACCGCGCATGCGCCCCCAGTTCGGCTTCCAGCGGAAGCGGGCCTGTGGAACGCACTGCGCTCCAATATGATTCTGCGCATGCGCGGTGAGTATCTAGTGCCGCAAATCTTGCATGCGTCCCATCAGCACTATAGAAATGAGCCGGTGGGATGTACAATACCGCTGAATTACCAGCACACATACAGATAGCCTGAGAAGTACTATCTAGGGTAAGGAGAATAAGTAAAGATGATAATGATACCAAAGCCCTAGACATTAGATAAGGAAGAATATAAAATTGACCTAATATGTCTTAATATATCTAGATATATGGAAATAAACAATAAATCCATAAGAATACACAGAGGGTGTTCAGATGTCAGTTAATATAACATAATATTTGGACCGCAAAAACGTAGAGCTGGAGGTACTAAAAGCTGAAGGGTCCCAACCTGGTAAATAGATAACCAATAGTGTTGAGCGATTGCGTTGGCTATCGAGATCGATCGATAGTCGATAGCCGGCCGCTATCGATAAGGTTTTTCGATAGTGAGAGTCGATTATGAGCGGCATGACCATTTAAAGTCTATGGGAGAGCAACAAACTCCTTCATTATTACACCCAACAAGGCTGGAGACAGAGAAGCTGAAATTAACATCCACAACTGTCACACAAATGGATACGTGCTACATCTTGGCAACACACTTAGGTTATAAAAGTCACAGAAAAAAAAGTCACCAGACCATTCACTATCCTGTCTTGTACCACAGGCCTGGACCCTTTTAAAACCTGCATCACCCACAAATTGAAAAGTGCAAGAAGGCAGTATGATTTGAAACCTCATCTTACTTGAACTGGACATTGGGGGGGGGGAAATCCCTGTCCTGTGGCCACAGAATGAGCCCCAAACCTGATGTTGATGACCCTCAACATTTAAAAAGTGCAGGAAAAAAGGTAGTCTTTCAACCACCATCTTTAGTTCACTGCGACATTGAATTATAACTGTCCTGGGCCACAGCATGAGCCCCCAAACTGCATGACCCTGACATTTAAAAAGTGCCGGAAAAAAGGAGTATTTCAACCACCATTTTGTTTCACTGGACATTGACTATACCTGTCCTGGCCACTGCATGAGCCCCAAACGGCTTGAACCCCACATTTAAAAGTGCCGGTAAAAAGGAGTCTTTCAACCACCATTTTAGATTCAACTGGGACTTTCTGACTTACCTTGTACCTGGGCCACAAGCATGACCCAGGGCCGAGTTACAGTGGGTGCGTTGTGAGTGCCCAGGCTGGCGTACGTCATCTATTAAACGCAGGTTAAAATGCCCTGATGACGCACGCAACGCAAACTGTCGCTCATGCTGAAGCAGATGCGTGCGCGAAGCAGGAAGTGTGGAGGAAACTCCTGCCTTCACTCAGTACACAGTCATCCTGGGTAGCGTTGTCATCCGTATGAGTGAGGACCAATTGAACTTCACTTGAACTACTGGTGGTTACGCTCATGTTACACCCAGGTGCACTTCTTAATTCTTGGCATTCATTTTTCCTCATTTTCGCACGTGCTGGAGGTAAATGGTTCTCTGCTACTTTGTTCTCTGTCCGTGCTCCATACTCCTTGTCCTGCTGAATAACCTTTACATATGGTAAAGTTTTCCTGGTACCTCCTTGTACAATTCAGAGGAAATTTTTTTTAACAGCTATTTTGTACATGCAAAGTTTTTTTAGTACTTTAATTCTAGAAAATCACATTTAAAATAGGATGGAATCCACCATTGTCTTTGTTTCTCTTTTTTTTTCATTGTTATTAAAAGGGTTGTCTCAATACAGGGATTGATAGCTATGTTAAAGATTTGCAAAAACAAGTCATTTTGCAATATGTGTTCCATTAACAGTGTCCATACTATTCCTGTTTCTGACAGCACCTTCAAACTTGAAGCCTCTTCTTTGACAATTGTGAAGATAACCCAAATGTCTGTTAGAAACAACAATTTTTTAGTGTAGGACTGTAGTATAGTGCATGTCAACAGCAAAAATGCCCCCAAAAATTACAAAGCATGACCTTGAGCCACTTTGGACAATTGTGAAGAAACAAATGTCTGTTTGAAAACAACATTTTTTAGAATTAGGACCTCTAGTATAGCTGCATGTCACAGCAAAATGCCCCCAAAAATTCAAAGCATGACCCTTGAGCCACTTTGGACAATTGTGAAGATCACAATGTCTGTTAGAAACAAATTTTTAGAATAGGGACCTTAGTATATGCTGCTTGTCACAGCAAAATGCCCCCAAAAATTCAAGCTATGACACAATTGAGCCTAACTTTGACAATTGTGAAGACAAATGTCTATTAGAATTACATTTTTTCGAATTGGACCTGTTGTATTTGCTGCATTTCAAAGCAAAAAATGACCCCAATAATTAAAGCTTTGACCCGTTGAGCCACTTTGGTCTATTCGTGATATGTATTACCACAATGTCTGTTAGAAAAACATTTTTTTTATAATAGGACTTGTTGTAGTATTGCTGGCTTTTCAAAGCAGCATGGACCCATAATAATTATAAAAATGACTTCTCAGCATGTTAAAAATTGTGAGGGAGATAATGCCACTTAGAGCCACATTTCTGTTTCAAAAGGACCATGATTATTGCTGTATCTCCAGGCTACATGACCCCAAAAAAATTTAATTATGACTTCTCAGCCACTATTAAAAATTGTGAGGGAGAAATGCCACTTAGAAGACACATTTCGTTCCAAAGGTCCATTAATTATAGCTGTATCTCACAGCACAACATGACCTCAAAAACTATGACAATGCGTAAAAACTTCTTAAGATAAAGTGTGTAAATGAATACGGTTGTTGTCATGAAACCTTGCTGTCTTTTACAGTCTCCTCAACAGCAAACCAGCAAAATGAATGTGGGAAAAGAGAATAAAAATTGTGCAGTAAGAAATGATCATTTAAAAAAAGTTTTCAAGAGGACAATTTCTGTTTTGAAAAGGAAAATGTGAATAGAGTGGCAACTAATCGGTGACCTCGGCAATTCGCGGCCACAAACATCATCAGAGATCACATGCCTGATTCATATTGATGATGTCAAACGATCCATATTATCTTGGAAAGCCGGATGCGTTTGTCTGTAATGATCCTTCCAGCTTGTGCTGAAGGTGCCGCTCAGTTATGACGCTGGCTGTGGGCGGACAACACCTCTATGGCGTGATGAGCCAGCTCGGGCCCATTCGTCCATTTTGGATGAACCAGAAAGTCTAATTGGGTCCGGGAAACACATGCAAAACTTTCGGTGTTGAGACACAGATATGTCGTGCACAATGATCTTTAAGCTGATCTCTGTGTGTTGGATGTGTGCCCTGCATTGCATGCGTTGGTGAGGTGGCTAAACAAGATTGCAGAGGGTCACCCATTAGGCTTCTGCCACCTTGCCTGCTGCTGCCGCTAAGCCTACTTGGCACTCTACTGCTGTCAGTCGCTGCTATGTTGTTCCACCGTGACATTTGGGGAACGTGAAGCAGATGCAACATGTTGGTCTCCAGTTTGAATCAATCAGCAAGGTCTCCATTTCTGCATTTTACTCTCTATTTGGGTGGGTGGGAAGGAAAGTGCTCGAGTTAGGTTTTGTTACCGGGGATACCAGGAGGGGGCCACCTGTATAACTGTTGTTCATTGTTAGATGGCCTTAATGGCGAGGATTCATGTTTGGGAGGAAACTGGAGCATCCAAGCCACTCATGTGATGAGATGGAGCCTTTGATTTACCCAAGACCTCTGGGTCCGAGAGGGCACTAGCAAAAACTGATACTTCCTCATCTTCCTCCTCGGCCTCAATTCGCGCCAACCTCTTTCCAAGGCAGGGACTCGGTAACATCGGGTCTAGGAATTCCTCCTCCTCTCTCTCCTCCTCTCCTCCTCCGCTGCCTCCGGCACAGCTTCAACACTAGCCCTGGACCTTGCCTGATATGATGCACCCTGAGAGTGTTCTGCGCCACCTTGCACTAGCTCTGGACCCCGAACACACTGCTAATGAAGACTGATGAAATTGTGAAACTGTCGGGCATTTTGGATTTGACGGAGAGATAAGGCTCCGTGTCCGCTCTTGTCCGTTCTCCTCCTCCGTCGCTGGCGGGGGAACCTGTTGTTTCGAGTGTTCAACGATCGTTCCAGATACTAAGATCAACCCACATGCTCATGCTGACAAAGGTGCATTGTTCCGCACTGACCATTTGGTGGCTTTTCAAAACTGGGCAAGGGATGGTGCTCGCAAGAGCTCTTTCACCTGCCTCCACTCACGGTGGTTCAACAACACGAGGTCCGTACGCTGCTTGTTAAGGCCATGTGTCACTTCGGTTCTGCGTAAGGCATTGACGCTGCTTGCCACAATCGCTGGAGCATGTGGAGGGTGGAATTCCAGCGTGTTGCCACGGTCAACAATGAGTCGGTTTGACGGGGAGGACGAGCTGGAACGCTTGCAACGCAGCCAAGGCGGGGGACGAAGCAGTGGATCGCGATCGGCGGGGAAGTGCGAACCTCATACCTGAGAGGCCTTCTTCAGCAGGCAGTCCAGACCGGGTAGCTCTTTAGAACATTTCTGGACGACAAGTTCATGGACATGTGACAGGCAAGGGTTGTGCTCCAGCCTACCGATCTTAAGGCGCTAGGCCAGCAGATTTAGCCCGTTTTATCGCCACACCACCTTGCTGGCACAAGGTTCATTGTCACCAGCCAGTGCTACGGTTATCGTTTGCTTAAAGCAGTCCACAGCTCATGACCTGTGTGTGGAGAGGTCTCCAAGAGATTAATTTCAACACGGCCTGGTGTCTCTGGGCACGTGATGCCACTGAGGACCGTTGGGGGAAAGAACCCTTGCACCATCCTGCGGTCTTGAAGAGCGTGCGCCGAGGGCATGAGAGCCCACCGTACACCCCCAAGAGACATCTCCAATCTCTACCCAGTGATGCTGTCACAGAGATATAGGGGCCTTGGCCGTGCTTACTAGTCCATGTGTCGGTGGTGAGATGGACTTTTCCGGACATAGATGCAGGACAACGTGCTTGAAAATTTAGATGGTCACGTGGCCTGGCCAGGGCAGGGACGGCTTTTCTGGCAAAGAAATGCCTAATCGGCATCTGGTATGGGGGAGGCGTAGGGCCATGAACGTGGCGGAATACCATCTGTGTCCACCAGACGGCGGATAGGCAAACTCATTTCCAGGCCCAAAAGCCTCGGCAATGCCGACATTCAGGCTTTTGGCTTTGGGATGGTTTGGGTTAAAAGTATTCTTTGCTCCCAAACATGGAAGACTGAAGGCTGGCTGCTAGACTGGGAAGCTGTACGGGTTGCAGGTCGTCAAACTGGGAAGGAGAAGGGGGTCTAGGATGGGTCTGTGGGGGGGCTGGTGGTACTCGGGCGGACGGTGGAGGGCTGGAAGCGGAGGCTGATCCCTGATCATGACTCTGAGAGACTTGGGCAGCTGAGGAACGACTTGGTGGTGGCGGACGGAGGAGCGAAGACAGTGGGCCCTGTGACAGTGGTTGGATGGACGGCGTCGGTCTAGCCTTTTTTGGCCAAGTGTTCCTCCATTTCAACTCATGCATTCGATGTGTGACTAGAAATGTTGGTGCGGTGTTATCCACTAAGGTTCTTGCCTCTATTATGCGTTTCTGCAAAGGCGGCATATGACAACGCTGGGTGAATCAGAGGCTTGCTCAAAGAAGGCACAGGCTTGAGAGGTCTGGACCTTTTTGACGGAGAATAAGCGAGGAGCGGGGTTTGCGCTGACCGTGGCTGCGGAATCATATCAGGGACTTCTGTGACTGCCCTCTCCTTTTTGTGGAGGGACCCGTATTGGGACACTACCCTTTGTCTCCCACTCGTCCATGATGAAGCGCTCGCAAGCAAATTCTGCGGAAATGACCAGGATGGATCCGCAATGTCGTCTTCCATCATCTTCATCCAAACACAGCGTGACTTGGTCGTCAAGACCTTCTGCATCAAGAAGCTGGGGCTACAAGATGGGCAATGAAGGGCGGTGCCGCCGCCCGGGTTTGTTTGCGATTGACCGCGCTTCCTTTCACCTCCTCTGATGGCATCAGTAAATGGGCGTCAGAGACTGACTATATCACCTCTTGATCTTTAACATGCCTTCTGACCCCAACGCATTTTGTCATCAACAGAGGTCTTCAGACAATGGATATCCACAGTGGTGGGTACACGAGCGTTGACATGTTGGGCCCTGCTCATGTTGGACGGAATGGCTGATGATGTGATGACGACATTTTGTGGCCGTGTCTTCGAGGACGTGGAGGTAAGACTGCTCGATGCCGGTTGCATTAACCAAATGAAGGACAGGGATTGGGCGGACGATGTTCGTTACTTAGATTCACAGGGCCTGACCCTGAGATGACAGGCTGACGGTCCTGCAACTGTCGATATCCAGTTGGCATGGTGTTGTATCGCCCAGCACTGGAAGGAGAACCTTTCTCTCGTACCTCTAAACCTCCATGTGCTACCCCCCTCTTGACTCGCGTACCACCTGCATTACGCTCCATGTTCAGAAATATAAAAATTTGAGAAGGTATAGAATAGTTTTGAAAGTCTATTATTTAAAAAGACGGGCAAATCAAAGCTATCTCAAAATCACTCTAATCAAAAACAAAATTGCTGGATTCAAATTTAACTGCAAGGTGTCTAATCAACATAATCTGGACTGGGCAAATAGTCAAAAAAACACGTAATGTTAGTTTTGGTTAAGAAACGATATTTTTTGCACCTTTCATTTCACCTGTGGTGAATATAGAGATTGGCTGTTTTAAGATTTACGTAGATGCTGCATCAATGAACAATTGCTGGGTGTGCAATGTCAAAAAAACACGTAACTTGTTATGTTTTGATATAAATAAAACCGGTATTTTTTGCAGCCTTTCAATTCCCTGTGTGTGAATATAGAATTGCTGTTTTAAGATTTACGTTTGATGCTGCGTCAAGAACAATGCTGGGTGCAGCAAAAGTCAAAAAAACACGTAAATGTTATGTTTTGGTTTAATAAAACGGTATTTTTTGCACCCTTTCAATTGCACCTGTTGGTGAACTATTAGAATTGCTTGTTTTAAGGAACTTTGTAGATGCTGCAGTCAATGACAATGCTGGGTGTGCAAAAGTCAAAAACACGTAACTGTTATGTATGATATTAAAAACGGTATCTTTTGTCACCTTTCAATTTCACCTGTGGGAATATTAGAATTGATGTTTTTAGATTTACGTAGATGCTGCGTCAATGAACAATGCTGGGTGGCAAAAGTCAAAAAACACGTAACTGGTTTTGTTTTGGTTTTAATAAACGGTATTTTTTGCACCTTTCAATTCACCTGCTGGTGAATATAGAATTGCTGTTTTAAGATTTTACGTAGATGCTGCGGTCATTGAACACTTGCTGGTGTGCAAAAGTCAAAAAACACTTTAACTGTTATGTTTTGGTTTAATAAACGATATTTTTGCACCTTTTCAATTCACCTGTGAGTGTATATAGAATTGATGTTTTAAGATTTACGTAGATGTCTGCGTCAATGAACAATGCTGGGTGTGCAAAAAGTTAAAAAAACACGT
>JAODAL010033739.1:0-45185 GCA_025379985.1 Phyllomedusa bahiana | reverse complement strand
ATAAGGGGACATTCCTCAGCCCTAGACCCCCTTTTACCGGGACATTCCCCTCACCCTAGTACCCCCATAAAACCGGGCATTCCCCTCACCTGTACCCCCAAAACCCAGGACATTACCCCAGCCTAGAAACCTTATAACCGGGACATTCCCCTAGCCTAGTGCCCCATATCCCCAGGAATTACCCCATCTAGTCCCCATATACCGGGCTTTACCCTAGCCTAGTACCCCCAATCCCCAGGAATTTACCCCCCAGCCTGTACCCCAAAAACCCGGGCTTTACCTCAGCCTACTCCCCCCAATAAGGGACATTACCCTCAGCCTAGTCCCCCCATATACCCGGGGACTTACCCTCCCCTGGCCCCCATATCCCCAGGACTTACCTAAAGGGGCCCCCCATATACCCAGGACATTACCCTCAGCCTAGTGCCCCCATATAACCGGGACATTCCCCTCAGCCTAGTGCCCCCCCGTATACCCGGGACTTCCCCACCTAGTGCCCCATTAAGGGGGAAAATTCCCCTCACCTGTGCCCCATATAACCGGGACATTACCTAGCCATTTCCCCCCATATAACCGGGACATTACCCTCAGCCTAGTGCCCCCATATAACCGGGACATTACCCTCAGCCTAGTACCCCCATATACCCAGGACATTACCCTCAGCCTAGTGCCCCCATATAACCGGGACATTACCCTCAGCCTAGTGCCCCCATATACCCAGGACATTACCCACAGCCTGTCCCCCATAACCCAGGCAAAAACCCTCACCCCTAGTGCCCCATATAACCGGGACATTACCCTCAGCCTAGCACCCACAACATTTAGGAGACCTTGAGCCAACTTTTGATTTTGTTATGCCCGGACCCCCTGATTGAGACAGAACCTTCAGACTGCTCCCCAACATCCCACAACTATCTTGAGTTGGCTGAAGCCCATTGACTCACATCTTTTCTTCTTCTACAGACTTTCCACCAGGTGAACCCTTGGACCAAACCCTCTTTAAGCTGATGCCTCTTTGGGAGGATTTTTTTTTTGGGCCGTCTGACCCGTAAAAACTGGATGACGGAAGAGTGCAGCCCGACAAGCGTTCCCTTCATCCCGATCATGGAATCTCCGTTTTGACCCCAAGGATTCCAATAATCAGCCGCATAGTATGGAGACGGCAGCCGCTCACATCACTTCCTCTCCCCAGGAGAATCCGCAGACCCCGTCCTCCACATCCTCATCACTTGGACTTTTCATGCACTGGAAGCTCCAAGCCTCTCGTAAGACAGACCTTAGTAAGAAGGGCAGCGTGGACAAGGACATAGAGGACATTGTGAGGGACATCAACCTCCAGGACTGCTACTTCACCACCAGCTCCTGCTCAGGGAGGATCATACTGATCGATGAGGTGAAGACTGGGTGCGAGGAACTGGCTAATTGTTCAGCCTGGAAGTCTACATGAGTAGGCAGTGTAGAGAGGGCTGTAGTCTTACTGCATTTATAGTAAAAAAAATGTGGGAGCGAGTATCGTGTGGCAGCCGCTCTCTGATAGGAGCGAGTATCGCGTGGCAGCCGCTGTCTGATAGGAGCGAGTATCGTGTGGCAGCCGCTCTCTGATAGGAGCGAGTATCGTGTGGCAGCCGCTGTCTGATAGGAGCGAGTATCGTGTGGCAGCCGCTGTCTGATAGGAGCGAGTATCGTGTGGCAGCCGCTGTCTGATAGGAGCGAGTATCGTGTGGCAGCCGCTCTCTGATAGGAGCGAGTATCGTGTGGCAGCTGCTCTCTGATAGGAGCGAGTATCGTGTGGCAGCCGCTGTCTGATAGGAGCGAGTATCGTGTGGCAGCCGCTCTCTGATAGGAGCGAGTATCGTGTGGCAGCCGCTCTCTGATAGGAGCGAGTATCGCGTGGCAGCCGCTCTCTGATAGGAGCGAGTATCGTGTGGCAGCCGCTGTCTGATAGGAGCGAGTATCGTGTGGCAGCTGCTCTCTGATAGGTGCGAGTATCGTGTGGCAGCTGCTGTCTGATAGGAGCGAGTATCGTGTGGCAGCCGCTCTCTGATAGGAGCGAGTATGTCGTGGCAGCCGCTCTCTGATAGGAGCGAGTATCGTGTGGCAGCCGCTCTCTGATAGGAGCGAGTATCGTGTGGCAGCCGCTCTCTGATAGGAGCGAGTATCGTGTGGCAGCCGCTCTCTGATAGGAGCGAGTATCGTGGGCACTTCTGATAGGAGCGGTATTTTTGTGGCACCGCTCTCTGATAGGAGCGGGGTAGGGTTGGCCCCGTCTTATAGGGGGAAGATCGGGGCACCCTTTAAATAGGGCGAGTATGTGGGCACCCGCTTCTGTGGGAGAGCGAGTATTGTGGAGCCCTTCTATAGGAGCAGTATCGGTGGCAGCGTCTTGATAGGAGGAGTATCGTGGGAAAACCGCTCTTGATGGGAGCGAGTATGGTGGGCCCGCCTTTATGGAGCGAGTATCGGGGCAGCCCTTTGATAGGAGCGAGTATCGTGTGGCAGCCGCTCTCTGATAGGACAAGTACTTTGGGCCTTTGTAGGGGGTATTTTCCCTTTTTAGGGGGTTGTTTGTGGGGCCCTTCTGATAGGAGCGAGTATCGTGTGGCAGCCGCTCTCTGATAGGAGCGAGTATCGTGTGGCAGCCGCTCTCTGATAGGAGCGAGTATCGGTGGCAGGCTTTTGATGGAGGGTATCGTGGGCACCCTTCTGATAGGAGGAGTATCGTTGTGGAGCTTCTGATGGGAGCGAGTACGGTGGCACCCGCTGTTGTTGGAGGATGGGTTGGCGCGCTTCTGATGGGGGGAGTTGGGTTATCGTGTGGCAGCCGCTCTCTGAAGGAGGATATGGGGGCGCCGTTCTGATAGGGGGGGAGTATCGGTGGAGCCGCTGCTGATAGGAGGGTTAGGCCCCCTTTTGTGGAGGAAGGGTTTCCCTGTTTTAAGGAGGGGTATGTGTGGCAGCGCTTTGTGGGAGGTATCGGTGCAGCGCTGTCTGATAGGACGAGTATCGTGTGGCAGCCGTTCCTGATGGGGCGAGTATTGTGGCAGCCCTTCTGATAGGACGAGTTCGGTGGGACCCGCTGTCTGATAGGATAAAGGGGCGGGTTTATGGGGTGGTGGCAGCCGCTCTCTGATAGGAGCGAGTATGTGGGGGCACCCGCCTCTGATGGAGGAGTATCGTGGGGCAGCGGTTGATGGGAGCGAAATGGTGGCGCCGCTTCTATAGGAGCGAGTATCGGTGGAGCCGCACTTTGGGAGCGAGTATGGTGGGGGTTGTCTGATAGGAGCGAGTATGGGTTTATTTAGGGGGTTGGGGCAGCCGCTTCTGATAGGAGCAGTATCGGTTGGCAGCCGCTTCTGATGGAGCGGTAGTTTTGGCAGCGCTGTTGATAGGAGCAGTATCGGTGGCCCCCGCTTTGATAGGAGGGGGAATCGGTGGCGGCGTTGTGGGGAGCGGTATGTGGGCAGCCGCTTTGAAGGAGCGAGTACGTTGGCAGCCCTTCTATAGGAGCGATATCGGGGGGCAGCCGCTTCTGTAGGAGGAATTTATCGGTGGCCCGCCTTTATAGGAGGATATTTTGTGGCAGCCGCTCTCTGATAGGAGCGAGTATCGTGTGGCAGCCGCTGTCTGATAGGAGCGAGTATCGCGTGGCAGCCGCTTCAAAGGAGCGAGTACGGTGGCAGGTTCTGATGGAGGATATGGGGGCAGCGCTGTCTGAAAAGGAGCGGTATGTTTGGCAGCCGCTTCGTGGAGGAATTTCGGTGGCACCGCTTCTGATGGACGAGTATCGTGGGGCAGCCGCTCTCTGATAGGAGCGAGTATCGTGTGGCAGCGCTTTGATGGGATTGGGGCCCCTTTTGGGGCGAGTATCGGGGGGGCAGCCTTCGATGGACGAGTATTGTGGCAGCCGCTTCTGATAGGAGGGTATTTTGTGGCAGCCGCTGTTGATAGGAGGATATCGTGTGGCAGCGCTTCGATGGGGAGCGAGTATGTTGGCACGCTCTGATAGGAGGATATTTGGGTGGCCAGGCTTCTGATAGAGGAGTTGGGTTTGGCGCGCTTCTGATGGGAGGCGGTTTTCCCGGTGGCAGGCTTCTGATAGGACGAGTACGGGGCAGCCGCTTCCTGATGGGGTGCGAGATGGGGTTGGCAGCCTCTCTTAGGAGGGGGAGTATGTGTGGAAAAAAGCCGCTTTGATAGGAGCGATATCGGGGCAGCCGTGTCTGAATGGGCGGGGGGGAGAGATTTCCCGGTGGAGCCGCTTTTGATAGGATGATTATCGGTGGCGCCGCCTTAAAGGGATTTGGGAATTTATGTGGGCACCCGCTTCTAAAGGACGGTATCGGTGTGGCACCCGCTTCTGAAGGAAGGATTATCGGTGGCAGCCGCTTCTGATGGGAGCGAGTATCGTTGTGGCACCCGCTTCTGTGGAGGATTATCGTGGGGCGCCCCCTTGTAGGAGGGAGTACCGGTGGCACCCGCTTCTGATAGGAGGATTATCGTGGGGGCAGCCGCCTCTGATAGGAGTGAGTAGTGTGGCAAGCGCTGTTCTGATAGGGCGAGTATCGGTGGCAACCGCGTCTGATGGGGTGAAAGCGGCAGCTGTTTTTTTGCCTTGCAGTTTTCAGTTGTGTGATCACTTTTGTTGGTTTTATCAGGGGCACAGGCTCCCCGTCCTCTCCACTTGTCGTCACAGGCTGAGTGCGGTGATATCTGATTTTCATTGATATTTTTCTCTGTCTCTTCTCAGAATCCCGATGCGTCGTCAGTACAGAAACAGAACTGCTCCTGGCTTTTTGTAACTCATGATCTCTGCACAAAAGAAGCCGTGGTGAGTTCTGCAAAGGGCGACTGATGTTTAGGAGAGTTCACAATGGTTTCCCTGTAAAGCAGGGGTCTGCAACGTCGGCTCCCAGCTGTTGGGAAACAAGATCTCCCACATGCCATGTTACAGTAGGTTAAAAAAAATGCATGAGGGAGTTGTATTTTCCCACCAGCGGAGAGTCGACTTTCCCGTAAAAAGGGCAGCGCCCCAGTCCCCGGGGCCCTCCCCCTCACAAATTGGTCTGTTCTTGATACCTTTTCCTTTTTCCATTTTTGGGGTCTTAAAAAATCCTGGGAGATCGGTGCTGAAATTTGACCCTTTTCCTGCAGTCAGTGTCGTACATGGGGACCACGGCGCTGGTGGGGATTTTTTTGAAATTTTTAATCCATCTACATTACATAGGGCAGGTTTAAAAGGGGTTCTCCGGAGGCCCCCAGAAAAATTTTAAAAAAAAAAACCCCCCCTTCCCCCCAGTTCCAGAGGGGTTTCTTTTCTGATCTTCTATTTTTTTCTTTATTTCCTAATGGGGGCGTTGCAGGTGCAGTGGTCACGTGCCTCTGCTTACATCACGAGTCGGAAGTAAAAGGGGAAGGGAAATTAAATGTAAGTGGGAGAAAAGGGGTTTCGTTGCATTTCAAAAGGGACCAAAAGGAGAAGCAGGGGCCTGCCCCGGGGGACTGGAGGCGGAGGGGTGAATATGGGTTTTTATTTTAATGGGGCCCCTCAGGAGCGGGCCTGTAATTTTTCTTGGGGATGTGGAAAACCCCTTTTAAAAATTCTTTAAAAAACCACCCCACTGTCTTTTGATAGCAGGCGTTGCGTGTTCTCTGTCAGCAGCCGCGACAAAAGACGTCGCTACCAAAAGGGAAGGGGGGATTGCACTGCCAGAAACCACAATTTGGTAGGAACAGGTTGTAGCTTTATAGTTTTGGGGTTTTTTCCAACGGTTGTTGGGCCCGTTTGAACTTTCGCTTTTAGTTTCGTGTTTGGATCGTCTGTCGGCCCCAATGGCCCCAAACGGCTTTCTAATAAATAGCAGAGTGATTTTACATTGTTTTTTAATAAAAAAACTGCATCGGCGTTCATTGGTCCTTTTGGATTTCCTCCCCTTTTGGATTCCCCTTTCCCAAAAATTTTTCATGTCAATTCTTGGTCAGGAAAAAAGGCAGCGGACGCCCTATTTAAATTTTAGGGTGCGATCCTTGCTTTCCCCACCCCAAACGAAACACGGGGGCTGCTTTTTGGATACGGGGTTGGATCCATTTAGGATACGTTGCCAATTTTCGTTTTTTTGGGTGCGATTTCGAATCCCGTACAGATTCAAAATCGCCCTTTGAAAAAAGCCCTTCTGTGAAAAGGACAGGGACTGGAGGGGGCCTCTGATCCCTGCCCTTTAAAAAAATTAAAAACCCCCAAACCCATGAGTTTTCGTCCCAGGGTCCCCTAAAGGGCCCTTTTTAGGGGGGGATCGGTCGCGACCCCCCCCCACCCCCCCCGAGGGGGTTAGCAGTAAAATTTTCCCCTAACACCCCGGGTGTTACAGCGCGAACGGGGGAGCTTTGCCCCGCCGCGCTTTTTTAAAACCCTCAGAAACCCCGGCCCAAAAAAAGGCCCGGGGGCCAAGAAAAACGTCTGGGACCATTTGGCACCGTTGCAGATCCGAAACCCGGACATGGCAGCGGGGGCCTTGGGAAGGTTTCCGTCATTCCATGTTGGTTTGCCCCACTTCTGGGCCCCGACAGGAAGTGGGGGGGGGAAAACCCCCCATCTTGGTACGTCTAAGATTGCCCATGCAATTTATTAGGGTGTTTTGCCACGCAACCCCTTTGGTCAAGCACCTGGGGGGGCCCCAATTTTTAAAGTAAAAATAAAAAAAAAGTTTTACAGTACAAAAAAAAGTATTTTTAAAGTTCAAAACACCCCTTTCCCTTTTTTACAAAAAAAAAAACAATTAAAAAAAATAAAAAAAAATGAAAAAAAATTTTGGTTTTCGCCGCATCCGAAAAAGGGCCGATCTAAAAAAATTTTTAACCTTATTTATCCGTGCGTGAAAAACCGTTGAAGAAAAAAAATTTTCCCAAAAACCCCCAAAAATTTCGTTTTTTGGGCAATTTTTGGTCACTTAAAAAAAAGGAATAAAAGTGATCAAAAAAAAAGTCGCATGCATTTTCCAAAAAGTAGGATAAAAAGTAAAAATTAGCCCGCAAAAAAAAGCCCCTCATGACGTTTTGTAGGGGGTTTGGGACAAAAAAGTTATTGGTCCACAAACTGGCGCCCCGGCGAAATTTTTAAAAAACAAAAAAAGGTTTTTAAAAAATTTTTTTTAGGTACCCCAAAAAATAACGGAAACCCCTAAAATGTTTGGTATTGCCGGAAAGCGTTTTCAATCTGTAGAATACAATTAAAAACCCCTGCATTGGCCGAAAAATTTAAGCCCTAAAAACAAAACCCCGCCCAAAAATGGCGAAAATTTCGGGTTTTTTTTTTACAATTTGTCCCTTGGAATTTTTTTTGCCCGGGTTTTTCCCCCATTTTCTGTAGTTAAATGAATAAACACCATTAGAAAGTTCATCTTGTCCCCAAAAAAAAGCCCTCATTGTTTTGTAGGTGGAAAAAAAAAAAAAAAGTTATGGGTCTGGGGAAACGAGGGGGGGGAAAAAAAAGAAAGGGGGTCAAAACAAAAAAAAGCCGGGGCCTTAAGGGGTTTTTCCCCTTGATTGTCCCGAACTGTGAGCTTTGCATAATAAAAAATGGATTCTTTTGCTCCTTAAAGGGCATCAGGAATCCCAGTGCCCCAATTTGGGGCTTAAAGGGGAAAATTTATTCTTTTAAATCCTTTGGGGGCCCGGAGTTTTTCCCAGGGGTGTTGTTGATTTGTGGGCCCGGGCCCCCAAAATGTGTGTGCAAAAAGTTATTTTCAGGGGGGGGAACTGATAATTAAAAAAAAAAAAAAAATTAAAAAAAAGTTTTTGAAATAAAAATTTAATTTAAAATTTAAAATTTAAAAATTCCCAAAAAAAAAAATTTTTGGCGCATACAAAAAACCTACACTATTAGGGGTCCCACGACGGAAATTAAAATGAATATTAATTTTAACGATTTTTTAGAGTGGAAAGTGAAAGTTGAAAAAATTTAAAAAAAAATTTCAGAAAAAAAATAACTAAAACCCTTTTTAATGGGAGCGGAAGTCGGTGGCTTTTTGCAGGAAGTCGGGTCGTATTAAAAAAGGGTCGACTTAAAAAATATTTAAAGTTGGTTTCCCGTTAGTTCGATGCCCAAAATGCAAGGGGGAATTTGGGGGCCCGGCCCGGTTTTGCTTGCTCCCCTATCTTCAGCCCCATCCTTGAGGTGTTAAATTTATGGGCTTTGGGGCAGGAAAAACCTGCCCAGGGGAAAAGATTCCCCCTCCCCCGGGCCCCAAACTGAAATTTTTTTAAAATTTTTTCAAACCCGTTTTTTAAAAAAGTTGAAAAGGGTTAACCTTTTATTTAGACCCCGACTGTGGGGGTGAGGCATTTTTTTTTTTACCCTGACCCTTGTTAGGTTTTTTGACCTGTGGTTACGCTTTGCCCCCCCCCAAATTAGTGTTGAGAAAGGGCCCTTCTTTAGTGGAAATAATGAGTTTAGAGTGAGGGGAAAGTATGCAGGTTTTTGATGGAGGCAAAACATTTAAAAATTTCCCCCAGAAACCCCAAATTTTCAACAAATTTTTTTTTGTCCTTAAATTTATATCCTTTTAATTTTATTTTACACTGGAAGAAAAGGGTTTAAAAACTGTTTTTAAAAATTGTTTACCCTTTAAAAGGGGCCCTATTCCCCCAACCCACCCTCAGCTTAGTTCTTTTGGGGGTACTGTAATTTTTTTTTACAGTAATTTTTAAAATTTTTTATAAAATTTAAAATTTTACTTGCAAATATTTGCATCTGTTAGTTTGCGAAATTTTTTCCCGTAACTGCATTGTTACTGTTTTGCCCCCTAAAAAATTTTAAAAATTAAATTTTTTTATTTTGTTGTATTTGGGAAATCCACCTTTGGTTTCGGGTCTGCCTGGGAAACCTTTTGGGCTTGGATTTAGATTCAAACATTTCTTGACCCAAAAATTGGGTCCAAAATCTTTTAAAAATTTCCCCAAGTTGGGTGAAACTGGCTTTTGGTTCAAATTTAAATTTTTTTCCAAATCTACCCACAAGTGTTAAAAGATCAAAACATTGTTACCCTTTTTTTGTCAGTTTCTGTTTTTACCTTAAAATTTTTTTTGATTATTTTATCATAAAAGGGGATTTTTAAAATTTGGATGTTACCATTTTTTCTTCAGTTAAAAATTTTCACCTTTAAAATTTTCGGCCCCCTTTTTTAAGAGGGAGTCGGGGGCGGGGGGTCGGGGTTTGGGAAAAATTTAGGAGTCGGAAATGGGGTTTTGGGTTTCCCAATTTCCCCAAAAACCCCGGTTAAATTTTTATGTCAACTTTAAAACTAAACCCCCCAAAAATTTTGCTTTTCCCGCTTTAAAAAGTCCTCATACAAATGTTTACGAAAAAAATGAACGGGCTTTTGAAAAGCAAAAGAGGCAAAAAAACTAAAAAAAAGTTGCTGTCAATTTAAAAAAAGGCCCCTTTTTAGCCCCGGGGTAGGGAGTTGGAGGGGTATTTTCCCAAAAGCGGCAATTTAAATTTTTACAGCCCCTGAAGGGGCTTGCTGCCCCATTATAGATAGACCCTTTAAATTTTTATAGGCGGAGTAACTTTCAATCAGTTTTAAATTTATTAGCTTTAAAATGTAGGTTAAAAAAAATAAAAGGGCTATTAACCCAAATTCAATTTCTGTTTTTTTTTTTTTTCCCTTTCGAGCTAAAGCAGATTTTTTATCTCCCCGTTTTTGTACAAAAAAGCTTCCCCAGGTTAATGACCCCTTAGCGGTCCCCAGTCAGGTGGTGAATAAATCCTGCTGTGCTTATCCCGTAATATTGAGGTGTTGGTTTTTCTTACTGACAAAAATTTCACTCCTTACAGCTTTAGCCTTGTTTTTCCCGGTTTTTCCCCCTTTCTAAACAGGCCCCCAGCTAGGAATGGAAGAGGCTGAAATGTCAGCACTGTGTGGAACCAATCACAGCCCGAAAAAGGAAGTGGGGGCCTGAAGCTGTAGAGCTACCCACAGCCTTAAATAAAGGGGAGGCCCCGAAGTGTAGAACTACCCACAGCCTGAAAAGGAAGTGGGAGCCGGGAAACTGTAGAACCCACCCAGCCCGAACAGGAAAATGGGGGGCCCGAAGCTGTAGAACCGCCCCACGCCCCCAACAGGAAAAATTGGGGGCGAAACTGGGAGGGGAAAAACCCCCAGCTGCCCGGAAATGGGAACCAAGCTGAAAAACCGCCAACAGCTTTAACAGGAAGTTGGGCCTGAAAATGTAGGCTTTCCACAGCTTTACAGGAAGTGGGAGAAAGAAGCTGCAGAACCCCCACAGCCTTTAACAGGAAGTTTGGGGTCCCGAAGCGGGAGAAACTACCCACAGCCCGAACAGGAAGTGGGGAACCGGGGCTTTGGGAAACACCCTTGCCTGAACAGGAAGTGGGGCCGGAAGTGTAGAAAAAGCCAAAAAGCCTGAACAGGAAGTTGGAGCCTGAAAACCCGTAGGGAAACAAACCCACAGCCTGAACAGGAAGTGGGAGCGGAAAACTGTAGAACCCCCCACAGCCCCCGAACAGGGGAAATTGGAACTGAAATTTTAGAGCTTCCCCCCCGCCTTTCCGGAAGAGGGGGCCTTTAAGTGTTGAACCCCCACTGCCTAAAAGGAAAATGAGAGCCTAAAATTTGGGGGGGTGGGGGTTAGGGGCCGGGCCAAAAAAGGCCTTACCAGGAAGTGGGAGTTAAGCTGCAGAAAACCCCCACAGCCTAAACAGGAAAGTGGAAAAACCTGAAACTGGCTTTGAAAAAAAGGGGTTTTTTGAAATAGGGTTGGGGAGGAAAATTCCCCTTTTTTAACCCCCAGTGCCCCAGTTTCAAAAATTATAAAGGGGGTCCCAACCCAACCCTGTTTTTTTTCCAAATTTTTTTAAAACTGTGGGTCTTCCTGAGAAGGGTTTTTTGGCCCCCCTTTTTCATTAAAATTTGTGTGTTTTTACCCCTGCCCCCCCCTGAAAATATGGGTTTTTGATAGAGAACCAGGGGCAGAAAGGCAGACAAGGCCCAATGTGGATGATGGCAATCTCTGTACCGCGCCATAGAATATGGTGGTGCTATGTAAAAAAAAATTGCTGACCGGTTCTTTTTAACCCTTTATTTCTCGTTCCTTATAGCACAGCGTTGCCGTAGATTCAGGTTTCAGAAATTCTGGAATAACTGTTAGTAAAAAGGGAAAAATCATTATGGTAAGTGTCCGAGTCCCTGTAGTAAATTGGTTCAAATCTGATTAATTACTTAAAATTTCTTTATAACAGACAGAGCTCCCGATTTCTGGTACCGAGCTCCACATCTCCTGCAGGCTTGTAGAATTGAGATCTGGCTACCTAGAGCGGCTTCCTGACCTTCGTACTGGCTGGAGTATGCAGGAAGCTCGCTCTAGTGGTGACTGCAGGCAGACAGTGCGTTACCCTTTATATCTGTATCTTCAGGGGATTTGGAGTGGGTACCGCAGCCCGGCTGATATAGATGATCTTCTTTGATTGGAACCTTCTCTTTCGTATCGTGGCCCATTGACTGTACTAATAAAGTGATGTGGATGGTTAGCGCTGTCCTTGTGTTACAGGCGGTGCGGAGCACTCATTGCCTGGAGGTGCCATTGAGTCACAAGGCAAAGTGTCTGGTGAGCGAGGAATATATCGACTTCTTGGTGCAAACTGCAAATCAGAAGATGGAAGAGAATAAGAAGAGGATTGGGAGGTGAGATGAGATACAGACATGGTGGCCCTTATGTATGAAAACTGTCTAGCAGTAAGACTGTCCTTGTTGCTCATAGCAGCCAACTGGAACCCATGGCAGCCAACTGGAGCGCATGGCAGCCAACGGGAGTGCCTGGCAGCCAACCGGAGCGCCTGGCTGCCAACCGCAGCGCCTGGCAGCCAACCGGAGCGCCTGATAGCCAACCGGAGCGCCTGATAGCCAACCGGAGCGCCTGGCGGCCAACCGGAGCGCCTGGAGGCCAACCCGAGCGCCTGGCTGCCAACCGGAGCGCCAGATAGCCAACCGGAGCGCCTGGTGGCCAACCGGAGCGCCTGACGGCCAACCGGAGCGCCTGGCGGCCAACCGGAGCGCATGGCGGCCAACCGGAGCGCCTGGCGGCCAACCGTAGCCCATGGCAGCCAACCGTAGCCCATGGCAGCCAACCGTAGCGCATGGCAGCCAACCGTAGCGCATGGCAGCCAACCGTAGCCCATGGCAGCCAACCGTAGCGCATGGCAGCCAACCGGAGCCCATAGCAACCAATCGGAACCTATAGCAACCAATCAGCTAAAATTTTATTTTTCAAGAGTAGTATATGAAATTAAAACTGAGCTCTGATTGTTTGCTATGGGCAACAAAGACTTAGATCTAGACAGTTTTCCTACACAAGGCCCGGTGGACAGGAGTGGGATGCTCTCTGTGGTGGTCAGCTCTGGCACCTCACAGCACTGGGGTCTGGGGATTGTATTTGATCAGGGGATACATTTGCTGACGGGCTTACATGGGTTTCTACTGGGGGCTTTTGTCATCTCCCACACATACTGGTGAGAGCTTAGAGACCTCCGATGAGACTGGCTCATGTGTCTATATGAAGCTGAAATCAGCCCCTTTGGGGATAGGGACCAATGTGAGTGAAATATGTTGCCATTATACAAGTCATAAGGGATAGGATAAGTAACTCTTTTATGTGACCCTGTCATTTTAATCCGTTAACACAAAATCACATACATGTATGTCGATTTGTGGAAACAGGCCGCCGACGTACAGCACAAAAAACAGAGAAAATAGTAAAACAGAAAGTAAAAGTATTGATTACCCCGCCCACATAGTGATTGACAGTTTGCACTGTACTCACACCTGTTTCATAGTGTTCAATCCATTTGGGAGGTTTTTTGTTTCCGTTTCTTTCTTCCCCACCTTCCGAGAGCCATCACTGTTTTATTTAATCTTTCTATTATCATTGCCATGGTAAGGCCTGTTTTTTTGCTTGATGAGTTGTAATTTTTTAATTGTACAAGTTAATCTACTCTATTATATATTGGGGAGTCCCAAAAAATTCTCTCTGTGGTGGAAGTGTAAAGAAAAAAAAAAACAAAAAAACCACACGGTTGTGCTAAACGTCCGGCAAGGTACCTGAGCTGGCTGATGCATAGTGTTCTCCCTGAAGTCTCCAGCATCGTTGGCGGCCATCATTCCTGCTCGGAGTTAATTTACTTTCATCTCTGAACAGCACTGAGGAGCCCTGGTCCCTCGTCCAGCGCAGATGCTCCCTGGCCCATGCAAGACGCGATGCCTGTGCCTGGTGGTGTGGTCAGGTACCCCGCCGGTCGTCTAGCACGTAGACCGCGCTGATGTGAACGGTTACGAATGCTCTGACGTGACACTTGGTCGCCTCTCACCTCCCTTAAACATGCCTGGAGTTGTGCGGCATTCATCATCCGTTTCCGCAGGGAATTGCTTACAATGAAGCCTCATCAGTGTGTGATGGAGCCAAAGGACGTCCACTTCTTTGCTTTTCTGTGACTCTTCCAGTCTCCCTGTAGCTCTGATAGAACCTGCTGATGACACTCCGTGACACTCTAAGCTCAGTGGCCACTTCCGTCTGAGAGCATCCTGCTTGAAGCCTTGCAATAGCGAGGTCATTTTGATCAATTGTAAGGTGTTGTCTTGGTCTCATGATGTCACAATGTGAACAGCAGGATGAGGAGGACGGTTTAAATGTCAATTCAAACTGATCCCCTATATGTATTGGGCAATTCAGGGTTCAAACACCTGTTAGGAATTTTGCCATTAATCTTCTTGTTAGAGATCAGCAAAAAGTACTGAAGCATTGAACAGTTGGAGATGTTCATGTAAAGGGAAGAGATCGGCTCATTAAGTTAATTTAAAAAAATATTCAAGAAATGTTATATTCATCCTGAAATTTCAAATTTCAGCCAAATATCCTGAACTTTTTGTGAGAAGCCTGGTCTATGTGTGTATATTTAAAAAGATATAAGTTATAGAAATACTCTAAATATTAATAAAATAAACACACACACATATATATATATATATATATATATATATATATATATATATATATATATATATATATATATATAAAGGTTTTGTATGTCTATATATGTATAATTTAAGAAAAATATCAAATTTGCATAGCAAAAACATAAAATTGTATCTCAATGAGCCCAGGTTTCTCTCAGATTTTACAGCTGCCTGCAGAGCGCGTTACACAATAGAAACCATGTAAGAGTCGCAGGCGATGGTGACAAGTCCGTGCGCCCTGGATATAGTCGCCGGAGGAGGAGACGGGACGTGGACAAGAGAAGAGACGGCGAGCAGTGTGGTGACTCTGTGGACGAGGAGGACACCACTGTCTCGTTATTTGATGATATGACGCTGTAGCCTGTGTGCACGTAATATGGTAACTAGTCAGACACTGGGCAAAGGAAAGAGCGGGCGGCACAGGAGCCAGAGCAGCGCTCCTCGCATCTAGATAGCCTGTCAACCTTGGACTGTGCCCAGCAGGGGGCGCTGTGCCACAGGGTATTGAGGTGCTGAAATATAATGGGCAGTGCGGAGTTTGTCATTTGGAACATATCCTGATTTGTGTTCTCTAGGGTTTTTCACAGGACTTCAGGAAAACCTACTTTCTCATAGTACACACAGCAACAAACAATGACAAATTCGGCTCTGCTGCATCTGTCTGTTTAGAGTCAAAGGTTTATTTCTGTTCAAGAAAAAAAATTATACTTTTTGATTTAAATAAAAATTTGTATTAAAAAAAAACAGAGGCTGCATAGGTGCCTGGCCGTTCCGTGTCCCTCTTCTCTTCATAGAACTGACGAGCACGTTTGATTTGCTGAAAAGTCAGTTGTTGTCCACAGCCAGCAGTTGGTTGCTATCAGTTCTGATTGGTTGCTATGGGCTATGATTGGTTGCTATGGGCTCTGGTTGCTATGAGCTCTGATTGGTTGCTATGTGTTCTGATTGGTTGCTATGGGCTCTGATTGATTGCTATCGGGGTTCTGATTGGTTGCTATGGCTCTGATTGGTTTTTGCTATCCAGTTTCTGATTGGTTGCATGGGCTCTCTGATTGTTTGCTATGAGCTCTGATTGGTTTCTCTGAGCTCTGATTGGTTGCTATGGGCTCTGATTGGTTGCTCTGGGCTCTGATTGGTTGCTATGGGATGATTGGTTGCTATGGGCTCTGATTGGTCGCTATGGGATGATTGGTTGCTATGGGCACTGATTGGTTGCTATGGGCTCTGATTGGTTACTATGAGCTCTGATTGGTTGCGATGAACTCTGGTTGCTATGGGCAACAAAGACGGTCTTACTGCTAGACAGTTTTCATACCTAAGACCCTAAGTTCACATTTGACGGAAATGCTGGTTAAGGGGTTGTTCCCACCGTAGACTTTGATGGTATTTTGCTAGGTTATGCCATCAAACTCTGATATGTGCAGGTCCCACCTTTTTGACCCCCACCTATGTCAGGAACGGGCCCTGAAAGTATCCTCTCAGAATGGAGAGCTGGTCAGGCTTGTTCACGATTCTCCATTCTCCTCTATGGGAGTTCCAAGTACAGGGGAGCGCTTGTTTCCCCATTCTCCTTAGGGGATTTCCCAAAGTACAAGGGAGTGCTGTGTTCTCCATTCTGTTCTATGGAGTTTCCCCCTACAGGGGAGCGCTGTGTTCTCCATTCTGTTCTATGGGAGTTCCCACTACAGGGGAGCGCTGTATTCTCCAATCTGTTCTATGGGAGTTCCCACTACAGGGGAGTGCTGTGTTCCCCATTCTGTTCTATGGGAGTTCCCAATACAAGGGAGCTCTGTGTTCTCCATTCTGTTCTATGGGAGTTCCCACTACAGGGGAATGCTGTGTTCCCCATTCTGTTCTATGGGAGTTCCCAGTACAGGGGAGCACTGTGTTCTCCAATCTGTTCTATGGGAGTTCCCACTACAGGGGAGCGCTGTGTTATCCATTCTGTTCTATGGGTGTTCCCAGTACAGGGAGCGCGTTTTTCTCCATTCTCCTCTATGGATTCCCAGACAGGAGAGCGCTGTGTTCTACATTCTGTTCTGTGGGAGTTCCCAGTACAGGGGAGCGGCGTTTTCGGCTGTACTCCTCCAATGAAACAGAATGTAGAGTTGTGCACAAGTATGGCTGGCTACTCTGAGCCAATATTATGAGCACATTAAGGTCATGGAGTGGCCTAGCCAGTCTCCAGACCTTGCCAACATGGGTTTTGCCACCAAGTATTAAGTCTTGTTTGCCAGAGGGATCAAATACTTATTTTTCTCAACAAAAGCAAATACATTTTTATAATTTATACAAAAGTGAATTCTGGATTTTTTTTGGGTTTTCTATCTCTCAATGTTAATATTAACCTACCCTTAAAATTATAGCCTGTCCATGTCTCTGTCATTGGGCAAACTTACACAATCAGCAAGGGATCAAATAATTATTTCCTTCATTGTACATATTAAAAAAGAAAATCTATATAATGGCCAAATATTGCTGTGAAGGTATATACTGCACAGAACTGGCTTATACTGCCCGATAATTTAGAATGTCTGATTTCCGATTAGTAATTTCACTACATACAGGTAAGTGCGTGTTACATATCACTGTGTTTACCCTGAAAATCCTTTGAAATTAGTTTGTAAATCCGTCCCCTGCGCTGGGGCTTTAGTGAGGGGCACTGAGCTCTGTTGATCTTGGCGGGACTTTCTGACATGGGACTGCAGTAAAGGTCGTATTCTTCATCCCGCTGTACGGAGGGGTCCTTTTGTTCTAATCTCCGATGATTTGCTAATCGCTTCCACCTGTTTTGGTGCACCTGATGGAAATCTTAATCAAGTTAGAAGATGATAATGCCAGGGGTGCACTTACTTTTTCCAAGCAAAGTAATTGCCTTTCTGTTGAATAAATAATTGCAGAATGCATTCTGGGTACCAGAGATTAGGTCACCTTCATCTACTGATTGCGGAGAGATGAGGATCAGATGGCCGTACAGTGAAACTGATGGAGAATGACAAGCTCCCTTCCATTACTTTACACAAGAACACAGTGTGACATTCATGGGCAGCCTTCAGAAGCAAAAAGGGTTAAATGATGAGGATAGAGATCAGGTTTTTAAATAGTGTGTATAGAGGTTAAGAGTTAGATATAATAAAGGTTACGTTTTAGTGTTTAATAGATAGAGAACTGATAGGGGTTTAAGTTTGCCTATGGCAAAAAGTAAATATAGTGATCAAAAGTCACTCTTTGTTCTCTTGCGAGATTCCCAATTTTTTGGAGATTATGTAGATATACCTTAGCACAGCTTTCAAAAGGGTATTCCTTTCTCCAAAGTTCTGTGTTGCATCCAGCACCTTATAAGAGCTAAAACCCCATTAATGGCTTATGAATACCCCTTTAAGAACCAGGAACGTGGCAGGAGGTCCTTAACCCCTTACCGCCGGAGCCAGTTTTGGCCTCTCTGACAGAGCCCCATTTTTTGAAATCTGTCATGTGTCACTTTATGTGATGAAAACTTTTTTGGAAAACTTTACCTATCCATGTGATTCAGAGATTGTCTCGTGACACATTGTGCGTTAAGTTAGTACGAAATTTTGGTCCACAGAATCATTGTTTTGTTTGTGAAAAATATCAAAGTATCGTGAAAAATGTACCAATTTCAAACTTCAAAAATGTCTGCATGTAAGACAGATAGTTATTCCACTCAAAATAGTTTATAACTAGCATCTCCCATATGTCTGCTGTAGTGTGGCATAATTTTTTTTAATGTCTTTTTTTTTTTTTTTTTTTACAACATTAGGGGGCTTACAAATTTAGTAGTAATATACTGTACATAGCAATATACATTTTTTAGGGACCCATCTAGTTCTAATGTGACTTTGATTGACCTGTATGTTAGATACCCCCATAAATGACCTCATCTATGAAACACAACCCCTTAAAGTATTCAAAACC
Source organism: Phyllomedusa bahiana (assembly GCA_025379985.1). Taxonomy (NCBI): domain Eukaryota; kingdom Metazoa; phylum Chordata; class Amphibia; order Anura; family Hylidae; genus Phyllomedusa; species Phyllomedusa bahiana. The sequence continues at coordinate 27,225 of JAODAL010033739.1, read as the reverse complement.
GCATTAGGAAGTTTATTAAAACCCCTTTGGTGTTTCCCCAAGGGAAATTAAAAACAAAAGGGGGAGGTGAAATTTCAAAATTGAAATTTTTTTTCGCAGTTTTTTAAATTTCTTACTTTTATTCACAAAATCGGTAAATGTGACGGGGAAATGCAATTTAAATATTGGTTCCCCAGATTTTGCTGTTTTCGAGTATCCCATATGTGGCCCTAGTGATTTTTTTTGCCAACCCAAAGCCCCAGAATGGGGGGCCCCTACGGGGACTCGGGGCCTCATTTTCTTTAAACGATTTTATTTGGGGGCCCCATTTAGGTTTGGGACCCCCTAAGGTGTAAAAAACTTAAATAAATCCCCCTAAAAAGCCCCCTATTGGAAACTCACCCCTTAAGGAATATCCAGGGGTTTTTGTAGTATTATTCGACCCCACGGGGTTTTTCACAAAATTTTTTTTAGCTTTGGGGGCTGTGAAAATGAAAAAACATTTTTTTTTCCATATCGCAATTTTAGTAAAAATTTTTTTAAATTTTTACGGCCCATCCGGGTAAAAAAGCCCCAAAAACTTTGTTACCAATTTCTTCCAATTTTCGGTTTAATTTTTTGCATTGGGCTATAAAAAAGAGGGGGAAAAGAAAAAATTCGCCTTTGTTTTTTTTGGGCTTCAATTTTACAGGTTCCCCGTGCAGTATAAATGACAGGATATTTTTACTATGGGGTGGTTAAAATTGCAATGATATAGTTTTTTATATAGTTTTTAGTTTTATTTTTTTTAACACAATAAAAAATAGGTTAAAAAAAAATTGCATTTTTTATGTTGTCCATAGCCATAACTTTTCAGTTTTCGTATACGGATTAATTAGGGGGCTTGTTTTTTGTGGGATGAGTTGACGTTTTTTTTAGTACCATTAGGGGTAGCTTTGCCGCTTTGTCCCCTTTTTAAAAAGGTTTTTGTGAGGCATTTTGAAAAAAATACAATTTTTCCCCTGGTATGTTTTTTTTTTTTTATTTTTTACAGGGGGTCCCCCTTTGCAGTATAGCTGACATTTAGATTACTAGCAGGTCGATACGATTACGCGATCCCCAATTTTTATATTTTTTTTAGTTTTACAAAATTAAAAAAACACTTTTATTCAAAAAGGGAAAACAGTTTTTGCATCGCCATAGTCTGGACCATAATTTTTTTATTTTTCTGTGTAGGGAGGTTAGGGGTTGTTTTTTGGGGGGATGATTTGACGTTTTTATTGGTATCTTTTTTGGGGGGGACAAATTTTTTGATTTTTTTTAAATCCGTTTTTGGAAGGCAGGGGAAAAAATATGCAACCTAGTAGTGTTTTTTTTTTTTTTTAACAGCGCTCCCGTGCAGTATCCTGACCATTTAGCTTTACTTTGGTCGATACGATTACAGCGATACCCTATTTATTTTTTTTTTTAAATTTTTACCCACTTTAAAAAAAAAAAAGTGTTTTTATTGTGTTAAATAATATTTTTCACGCGTCTTCTGAAGCCAAAATTTTTTTTTTTTTTCCGTAAACAGAGATGTAAGGACTTTTTTTTTTTCGGGATGAACTGACGTTTTAATTGGACAACTTTGGCATTTTTTATGGTTTTTGATCGTTTTTATTCCTTTTTATGTGCTGCAGGATGTACAAAAAAAGCAATTCTGTGATGTTTTTTGTTTTTTTTTTTTACGGGGTTCACCCTAGGGTTAATTAAAGACAGATTTATAGGGTTGGTCGTTAGCACCGGGGGATACCAAAAAAGGGTATTTATTTAAAATTTTGATTTTTTTTGGGGTATTTGGGTTTGTAAAGGGGGAAAAAGGGGAGGTTTCTGTTTTAATTTTATTTTTTGTGTTTTGTTTTTTTCTTTTTTTTTACTTTTCCCATTTTTTTTCTTTTCCCCAGTGGGATTTGTAAAAAGCAAATCCCCCAGGGGAAAAGCAATCGTTAGAAATTTCTGTTTGAAGAGGCGATTGTGCACAGGTTATGCGGCTAGGCGCCATGGGAAAAGTGAACCTGCCCACAAGCATTGTGGGGTGGGGGACGCACCAACTACCCGGGTGCATTAGACAACATCGGGGAGTCTGGTAGGAGCGGGCAGTGGCATCTGGCCCCTGCCCCGCCATCGTAGGCAAGGGAGCTCCCCCTCCTGCCCGCGGCATCATTATTGCGGCCATGACAGGCTGCGGTAATGAACGTTAATACCGTGGCCAGGCTCACTCCGGCCCCGGGGTGATGGGACATGAAGCCGGCGGTAATTTAACGCTGGTTATGTCGCAATCGGGGCCGCCCCCAAGGGGGATCGTCGGGGATGATACGTCATTTGCGGGAAAATATTCCGCTGGGGGTTGTACGTCCAATGTTGGGAAGGGGTTAAAAAAGGTTTTTTTTTTTATAAGAGATTAGCTTTCAACATGTCAGGAATGGTAAATGAAAACTTTTTCCACTTTTGATACTACCTTGCTCAGGAGATAAAGCGAGATTGTATCTGCTCTGAGTGCACACAAGTGTCTCTAGGTTACCATCCAAATCTCCCTTCCTGATAAGACAGAAGACAGGGAGTGACTTCACCATGGATGGATCTCAGAGGTTGAGAACAGAGTGTGTGATCTCTAACAAACAAAGGAGAGTAATTACTCGATTACTTTGAGCATTGAAGCTCTCTGCTATGGAGATAACATCTCCTGCGGTCAATGTCAATGCAATTAGAAGAGTCTGAAATATGGAGCTGATCTGCTAATCACTGCTCTAGAGCCACCCACAGTCTAACCATGTTGGCATACGTTTAGCTTACACGTTTTGACGTATGGTCAAACCCAGTGCGCACTAAGGGCGATATGATTGATCACAGTTTGCGCCTGTTTTCAGGCGTATGGTGCGCCTCACAGTGTCGGCTCCGCTGTCGGACGCAGTAATGTGCTGTTAGGCGCAACCTTCGCCACTTTTTAATGCGCCTAACATGAAGGGACGTTCTGTGGGTGCGCTGTTGGCGTTCTGGGGCGGGACGCGGCACATTCGAAATATCCGAGGCATGCATGATTGCGGGTCGGCAAATAGAGGCGCATTACAGCGCCTCACAGCTCCGACAGGCAGACCTAGTTTAATGTGATCTATTCTTGTAATGCGCTCGAGTTCTACACTTACAGCAGTACACTACTACAATAAATGATTTGTCAAGAAGAATAAATAATTAAGCAAGAAATCCTGCCTGGAGGACAACAGGTCCCAGCAAGACCTGTGCTGCCTTTTGTTGTATATACTGAATTGCATTAAAGTTGAAAGCAGCCCCAATACATCTAAAATTGTTATGAAAAATGTTTAATAAAACATCTGTACAACATCATCAGTGGCTTATTTGATGTTAAATTATTGTAATTCTCACGGACTTTGGAATACTTTTTTTTCAAATTTAAATTTTTATTAACATTTTCTTTTAACAAGACAAATAATACACGTACCATATGCTTATGAGATAGGCATAAGAGACAATAACCAGGTGGAACCTGGGGTATATATATAAAACCTTGGTCAATAGAACAGCAGAAAGCATACAGCGTGCAACACTCCAGCTGGGAATCTTCCCCAAGCCAGCTCCCACTGCATATACTAAAATGATTTGACCTACTCTATCCTACAAAAATAAAAAGAAATAACAAAAGAAAAAAACAGTACGGAAAAGGGAAGGGATAGTGCTGGGCTCGGCAGGAACCCGGGACCGAAGACAGCTGTTGTGACACAGAAAATGGGGGTTCGGGGGGGATCACAGACCCCCCCCCCAACTTCAACGCCAGGGTCCAAGCTACATCCTCACACTACCACCCCCGCCAGCGCCCTAAACTCAGAGGAAGCCTTATACAAAATCCAGGGGTTCCACGTCCTTAAGAACTTCCCCGTTTCCTCAGGACTATGTGCTATCAGGAATACTTTTTATAGTGGAGAATTTTTATTTCTATTTTAAATGATCAACTTTTTCTATACATTGCAATTTTATTCAACTTTGATATTTCTCTTTATTCCTTAATTTTAAAGACAACTCTTTTTGCTCTTCACTGACATGCTTAATGATTTTTCGCTGATTTCCAGCTGGTCTCTAAACTTAATCCATGTTAGGCGCATTCCTTCTGCGCCTAAGTTCCGCAATGCGCCTCACACGCTGGCGAGGAGCAGGGAACTTTACACCGCATTTATGAGCGCACTTCGGGCGCCGACATAAATCAGGCGCAGCTTTCACAGAAAAAACAGAAAACGGGCGCTCCGACGCGCCGATCTTCATACATGTCGCCCTAAGCCTTACCAATAGCTGATATACAGTTAGGTCATAAGGCGATATGGAGCGGACTCGCTGAGCATGCTCTATACAGGGCATGTAATGGTTAGTAGTAGCGGCTGGGAGATCGCTGCAGTCCTGGCATTTTATCTTTCCAAGATCCACATTAAACACAACTGTGGCATGTAATGGATTAAGAAATGTGGCACAGAATCCCCTTGCCCAACTGTCCTCCCAGTGATGAGATTGCGGGTTGCCCACTGGTTGTCGTGGCCTGTCATGTTAGGGTATAATTGGAGAGTCATTATTATATACTGTTCTGCAATATATTACTATTCTAGAACAGTGTACAACCAATCGTGCCCCTAGGAGGACTAAAATTACAGGTGGAATAACAAGTTATCAGTTAAAAACACCCCTTTTGCCATTTTACAATTAAAATATGAGAAAAAAAAAGGTTCCAGGTAATCAGTATCACCGTATCCAGCCGGATCGATCAAAATATACCCAATAAATATACCCCCCAAAAATACCCAATGGCAAAAAAAAATTTTGTTAAAAAAAATGGATTAAATAGTGTTTATAAAGTCTCATGTCTCTTGAAATGGTTTTTATTTAAAAAAAAAAAAAAAACAGCACCTAATGAAAACTCCAAAAATGTGGTATGGTCAGAATCGTTCTGCAGAATACAGATAACTTTTCATTTACCGGACAGTAAACTTTAGCCCCGGTTCACACGGCTTATTCAAGCCGGAATTGCGAGCCGGATTGCCCTCGCGATGGAATCCATAGTTGTCTATGAGAACTGTGGATTACCGTAATTACTGCGAGCCGGATTGCCCTCGCAATTCCGGCTTGAATAAGGGGCGGGGGCGTGGCCCGCCGGCCCCATAGACTTCCATTATCCACGGCGCATATTGCGCCTGGATAATGTGCATGTCACTTTCTCCCCCCGCGGCGGATTCTCCGAGCGGGAAGGAGCGACGGAATCCATAGTTCTCTATGAGAGCTGTGGATTACCGTAATTACTGTGACGGATTGGAGCCGTACTGCAGCGCAAATCCGGCGCGCAGTACGGCGCCAATCCGCGCCGAAATAAGCCGTGTGAACGGCCCCTTATAGTGGTATATTTAGACAGTGCACTTGCAGGGCTCTTTTACCTGCAAATACGGTAAAATCATAGCACTACTTGAGTGGTATGATTTTCCAATGTATACCCCCGTGCGCACTGTGCATGTCACATGTCACTTCTTTCAGGCGAGTACACTCCGGGGACAGTGAATGGGAGCGCTGTGGAGAGTATGCACCGGCCACTGCATACTTACAACCGCAGACACAGAGCAGTATGCATAGGAACGCGCCATTATACAACGTGTAAAACCAGCTGAAAAATGGAACCCACTCCCCAAAAAAATTGCGCAATTGAGGGTTTTCTTTTTTTTTTCCATGTTGCGGACCGCAACAAATTTTTAGGGGTTTCCCAGTACATCATATGCTACGGCAAATGGTGCCATAAAAAGTACATCTTGTCCCACAAAGAAACAAGCAATCATATGTCTGTGTTGACGTAAAAATTAAAAAAGTAAAGTAAACTTCATAAAAACGAAACCACCCAGAACATGGTGTGGTTATCTTCCATATAACATCGGAAAGAGCTGCTGGAAGCTGGAAATCACTTTCTATGATGAGGACAGGAGCTTCATTGGGTCATGGACTTTATATACAATAGCCCTAATTTACTACTGTGGCTGCACCAGAAAAGTGTCTTAGAATATGCCAAAAAGTGGCGCATGTTTATTATAGGCAAAAGACTATTTCTGCGCACTTCTCGACAGGTGGGCGCGGTATAGCGGAAAGTGGAAAAAACTGTGCCAAAAATGCGGCAGAATTCTGGCATAGAAAGTAAGTCAAAAGAAAAAACCTGTCTGAAGTTAAAGCTGCAACAATGTATCAAGCAGCACGCGCCACGTTTAGACAGTGATAATAAATGAGGGCCAGTGTATCAGAAACAAAGAAAATGGAGCAGGTACTATTCCAGATAAAGTGCGTCCTTCCATATAACAACAGAAAGAGCTGCTGGAAGCTGGAAATTACTTTCTATGATGAGGACAGGTTCATGGACTTTATACACAATGTACCAGAAAGAAAGAAAATGGGGCCCTCACCTGGACATGTAAGAGCAGTACAGGACATGTAGTACCACACTGTACTGTAGAGAGGCGCTATAGACCACCAATCACTGCATGCACCTCACTAATACATGTAAGAGAAAGTAAAAGGACATGTAGTACCGCACTTGTATGTAGAGAGGAGCTATAGACCACCAATCACTGCCTGCACCTCACTAATACATATAAGAGCAGTACAGGACATGTAGTACCACACTGTACTGTATAGAGGCGCTATAGACCACCAATCACTGCATGCATCTCACTAATACATGTAAGAGCAGTACAGGACATGTAGTCCCGCACTGTACTGTAGAGAGGCGCTATAGACCACCAATCACTGCATGCATCTCACAAATCATGTAAGAGCAGTCCAGACATGAGTACCGCACTGTACTGTAGAGAGGAGCTATAGACCACCAATATCACTGCTGCAACCTCACTAATACATGTAAGAGCAGAAACAGACATGGAGTACTGCATGAAATTGTAGAGAGGTTGCTATAGACTGCAATCACGCATGCACCTCACTAATACACCTAAGAGCAGTACAGGACATGGAGTACTGCACTGTACTGTAGAGAGGTGCTATAGACCGCCAATCACTGCATGCACCTCACTAATACATGTAAGAGCAGTACAGGACATGTAGTACCACACTGTACTGAAGAGAGGAGCTATGGACCGCCAAAACTGCATGCACCTCACTAATACATGTAAGAGCAGTACAGGACATGTAGAACCGCATGTACTGTAGAGAGGCGCTATAGCCCGCCAACCACTGCAAGCCCCTCACTAATACATGTAAAGCATGTACAGGACATGTAGTACCGCATGTACTGTGGGAGGGCGCTATAGACCACAATCACTGCATGCCCCCCTAATACATGTAAGAGCAGTACAGGACATGCAGTACCGCACTGTATTGTAGAGAGGTGCTATAGACTGCCAATCACTGCATGCACCTCACCAGTGTCGGACTGGGGTGCCTTAGGCCCACAGATGGAGTTGACTCAAGGGCCCCACCAGTTCAGCCGTTTCAGGGCCACGGTAGAGTAATTTTAGAGGCCCAAACCCCTACAGTATTAAATGCCCGTGCATGCCTCCTATACCCTGCCTCTTGCTTTTTGCCTCTTCTGAGGATGTAGATGCAGTTAAAAAAACAACTTCAGGTCTACCATGCTCAGGGGCCCACCGGGGTTTTCCCCTATTCCCCCGTGGGCCAGTCCGAGCCTGCATCTCACTAATACATGTAAGAGCAGTACAGGACATGTAGTACTGCACTGTACTGTAGAGAGGCGCTATAGACCCCAATAACTGCATGTACCTCACTAATGTAAGAGCAGTACAAGACATGTAGTACCGCACTGTACTGTAGAGAGGTGCTATAGACCGCCAATCACTGCATGCACCTCACTAATACATGTAAGAGCAGTACAAGACATGTAGTACCGCACTGTACTGTAGAGAGGTGCTATAGAACACCAATCATTGCATGCCCCTCACTAATACATGTAAGAGCAGTACAGGACATGTAGTACTGCACTGTACTGTAGAGAGGCGGTATAGACCACCAATCACTGCATGCACCTCACAAATTTACATGAAAGGGAGCAGTGAAAGGGACATGTAGTACCGCACTGTACTGTAGAGAGGTGCTATAGACCCCAATCACTGCATGAAACCTCACATACATGTAAGAGCAGTACAAGACATGTAGTACCGCACTGTACTGTAGAGAGGCGCTATAGACCACCAATCACTGCATGCACCTCACTAATACATGTAAGAGCAGTACAGGACATGTAGTACCGCACTGTACTGTAGAGAGGTGCTATAGACCCCAATCACTGCATGCACCTCACTAATACATGTAAGAGCAGTACAGGACATGTAGTACCGCACTGTACTGTAGAGAGGTGCTATAGACCCCCAATCAACGCAAACACTGAACTAATACATATTTTTTTACAAGTAAAATGTTCATGAGAATTGGCTGTATCAGTGTCTGGGACATTGTATGTTGAAACCACACTCAACATACAGGGCGGCATGTATGAAATTTGGTGTTTAAACGCCAAAGTTCATGCGCATTATAATAGCCCAGAATGTGCCTGAATCTAAGAACCTGTTCAACTGCGGGTTATAAATCAGGCACATTCTAGCGATAAGATGACACTTCTCGCTCAGGTAAGCCACTTTTAAAGTTCTCTACCTGTTCCAACAGTAATGCGCCGTACTGTAGCTTCATACAGCTCTAGTGCGCCCCGCCTCCCGCACACCCCCCGAAATCAGGCGCATTACAGAGTGCCACGGACGATCTGCAATGTGCCTGATAATGGTGTATGGGAGGCATTACACTAATGCAAATGGGGCTACACCTGATGTCGGGCTGAAAATACGCCAGATTTCTGGAGCAGCCCCGTTTACAGTGTCCAAGGAAAGACCAATGTATGTTAAAAATATATTATCCTGAGGCCATTGTTACTTGATGGAGTGCTGTACTAGGGGGCTTCCTCTATGTCTAAAGGAAAGAAGGTTTCTACATATAGAAAGAGATTCATTACTGTAAGAGCAGTGTCATGGGGAACTCACTAAAATAATCCAGGGCTGGATACATTTTCTAGAAGTAATATAAAGGCCAGTTAGGGCTTGTTCATACAGAGTTTTCACTCCGTGTTTCAAGCGCTTTTTAGATCGTCTCGGGGACCGACGGACGGAACCCAGAGACGGATTCAAACAATTAGCAGTGAGATTATCAAATGGGGCTATGAGGAACACGCAGCGGGTTCACCCTGAGAGATCGCCGCTGCGTGTTCCCCTCCTGCCTGTCGGCTCCGTCTTTTAAAGAATTGCCCTTTTCAATTCTTTGATCGGGTCCAAAAAGACGGAGCCCACAGGCAGGAGAGAAACATGCAGCGGCGATCTCTAATGTGAACGCCGCTGGTGTTCCCCATAAACCCACAGTGATAAAATTTACTGCTAACTTGTTTAGATCCGTCTCTGGGTCCGTCTGTCGGTCCCCGAGACGGATCTAAAAAACGCTTGTAACCACGGAGTGAAAAACTCTGTATGAACAAGCCCTTATAATGACCAGGATTCCGGAGAAGGGTCTGGATACATTTCAGGATGAATAATTTAAAACAAGTTTAAGTGACTAGGGATTCTGGAGAAGGGGCTGGAGACATTTCTAGATGTAATATATAACAAGTTATAGTGACCAGGATTCTGGAGAAGGGGTCTGGATACATTTCTAGATTAAAAATTTAAAGGTTATAGTGACCGGGATTCTGGAGGAAGGGTTGGATACATTTCTAGATGTAAAAATATAACAAGTTATAGTGACCGGGATTCTGGAGAAGGTCTGGAAACATTTTTAGATGTAATAATATAACAAGTTATAGTGACCGGATTCTGGAGAAGGGTCTGGATACATTTCTAGATGTTTAAAAATATAACAAGTTATAGTGACCAGGATTCTGGAGAAGGGTCTGGATACATTTCTAGATGTAATGAAAAACAGGTTATAGTGACTGGATTCTGGAGAAGGGTCTGGATTTCCCTTTCTATGTAACAATATAACAAGTTATAGTGACCAGGATTTTGGGAGAATGGTCTGGATAAAATTTCTTGAATGTTATAATATAACAAGTTATAGTGACCAGGATTTGGAGAAGGATCTGGATACATTTTCTGGAATGTAATAATATAACAAGTTATAGTGACCAGGATTCTGGAGAAGGGTCTGCATACATTTCAAGATGTAATAATAATAAAAAAAGTTTAAAGTGACCGGGAAAACTTGAGAGAGGGTCCTGGTTACATTTCTAGATGTAATAATATGACAAGTTATTAGTGACCTAGGACTCTGGAGAGGGGTCGCTGATCCAGGGATTTATTCTGATTGCCAGATTGGAGTCGGGAAGGAATTTTTTCCCTAAAATGGACAATTGGCTTCTAACTCATGGGGGGTTTTGCCTTCCTCTGGATCAGAACTATAGGACAATGGACTGAACTGGAGGGACCTCTGTCTTTTCGGCTTCTAACCATGTAACACAGCTTATAGTTCCTCAGTCTACCACTAGGTGACGCTGTATACAACGCTTTCAGCCCCCAGCGGCAATTACCCGTTGCTGTTGTGTTCATTTGCTGCCTGTAATAAATGTTTAATGGCGGTCTTGTTTGTATTATGGCGTATACTGATGAAATTAAAGATTCGGAATGCATATACAAGCCCGCAGTGTCGAGTTACAGAGGGAAAGTGTTTAACTTAAATATAGCCGGCATGTTTTTTGGAGGATCTAGATGATAGCCCAGGAATGCAAGCGCCATATGTATGTATGGACCTAATCATATACATCACGTGCGTTCCTCTATGGACGTCTGCGGAGAGAGCGGGCCCGTCCTGACCCTTCTGAAGTGGAACTTATGAAATCTAATAACTCGACATTTGATTAACATGTTCAATTAGCGTTGGCCGTAATCTGCTGTCGGAATACAGAGGACTACGGTTACTTTAAGGCCGTGTAATAAGTTGCATGTGTGTTTGTGTACTTGTGCCGCTGACGTTCCCCAAATAGGCAGCCGTAGATTTCCTCCTTGGCGGTATCTGGAACCACTAAAGCGCGCCCGTATAGATTGTGTATATTGCTATATTTTTTGTTTAACAGCCGATTTTGTACAATAAATTCCCAGAACACTAACATTTATTTAGTGTTTGCAGATTAGTTTTGTGGTCTGCTCGACTTGTTTATTTTGCTTCGTCTTTCGCAGTTTAGTTTAGGACTCCCTGGTTAACGGAGAATTTTTTTTTTCAGGGGTAACAACCTTGCTCAATCCTGGCTCAAGGAACGGGACACTGCCAGGTTTGGAAAGCTTAGATAGGGGCCATTGAGTAAAAATAATACATAAAAATTTAACGATGCAAGAACTGTATTGGGAGAGCTGGGTCGGTGGAAGAGGGTGGGAGGTGGATAGGGGTGCAGGCTTGTTCTGCTTCCCTCATACGGTTGCTGATGATGGCGATTTGTCAAAATTCCTCCTGCTATGAAATGAGAGGATTTTAAATTGTATTATGGATTAAAAAAAAAATAAAAAATAGTCACTGGCCCGAAGTATGTTACATAGACTGCTACAGGACTGCCCCTATTAGTATGGGACTTCTCTATGGCTGTGCCTAAATAGATGGGCAGCATGCTGGCTCTGTGGTTAGCACAGTGTAGCACTGTGGCTCAGTGGTCATCACAATTTAGCACGGTGGCTCAGTGGTTAGCAAGGGGCAGCACAGTGGCTCAGTGGTTAGCACACTGTTGCACGTGGCTCAGTGGTTAGCCCAGTGCAGCATGGTAGTTCACGGTAAGTACAGTGTAGCACGTGACTCAGTGGTTAGCACAATGTAGCATAGTGGGTTGGTGGTCAACACAGTTTAGCAGAGCGGCTCCATGGTTTCGACAGTATAGTACAGTGGCTCAGTGGTTAGCACAGTGTAGCATGGTAGCTTAGTGGTTAGCACAGCGTAGCATGGTGGCTCAGTGGTTACCACAATGTATCATGTGACTCAGTGGTTAGCACAGAGTAGCACAGTGGTTCAGTGGTTACCACAATATAGCACGTGGTTCAGTGGTTAACACAGTGTAGTATGGTGGCTCAGTAGTTAGCACAGTGCAGCATTGTGGTTCACTTGTTAGTACAATGTAGAAAGGTGGCTCAGTGGTTAGCACAGGACAGCATGGTGGCTCAGTGCATAGGCCAGTGCAGTATGGTGGCTCAGTGGTTATCACAGTGCAGCACAGTGGCTAAAGGGATTAGCACAGTGGCTCAGTGATTAACACATTACAGCATGGTGGTTCAGTGGTTAGCATGGTGGATTAGTAGTTAGCACAGTGGCTCAGTGGTCACCACAATTTAGCACATGGCTCAATAGTGAGCCCAGTGCAGTATTGTGGCTCAGTGGTTAGCCCAGTGCAGCGTGGTGACTCAGTGGTTAGCATGGTGACTTAGTATTTAGCACAGTGGCTCAGTGATTAGGACTGTTTCCCTGGAGCACAGGGGTCTTGGGTTCAGATAAGACCGCAGACAACATCTGCAAGAAGTTTGTGTATTCTCCCCATGTTTTATCCCAGGTTCTCCAGTTTCCGTTATATTCCAAAAACTTGCTGGTGGGTTAATCTAGAATCTAGACTGTGGGGCCAGGAGCCAATCTCTGTACAGCGCTGTGGAATATAACGGCGCTATACAAATTAATAAAATAAATAAAAATAGCTATTCCCCACTGTGAGGTTATTATTGGCATTCATCCCATAAACTGTGGGGCCAAAACTTACAGCAGGGCCTCCAGGGAATATTAAAGTTACCTAATTATTGCTGAGAAAACATCAGGAACTTAGACTATAGAGGATCGTACAATGTTTATAACCTGCTGACCGGGAGAAGGGAGGCCACAGGAGCAGACGAAAAGGCTGCTGGTGACATTGTATCTATTTTTAAGAATATTTATTGTATTTATGAAAAAAATTCCAATGGACCTTGCTTCAATTTTGCAAATAAAATTGTAAAATTGAAAATTTGGCCTTTCATTTTTTTTCTCACATTTAGTTTTCCTTACAAAATAATGTTACTTTCAACCCAGCAATGCCTGCCAAAATTTTTTAAATTTAGCTAATTATTCCTGAGAAAACATCAGAGACCAGGATTATAGACAATCATACTATACCTATAACCTGCCGACTGGGAGATGGAAGGTTGCAGGGGCAGGCGATAGGTCTGATGATGACATTGAATTATTTCTGAAGAGTATTATTGTATTTATTGATTTTTTTCATCTTTATTGTAATTTTTTTTAAAAATAATAATATAATTTTCTTTTAAAATAATGCCACATTTGGCCTAGTGGTGCCTGGAAATCTTTTCAAATTAAACTAATTATTCCTAAAATATACATCAGAATCCTAGACAATAGACAATAGTCATACAATACCTATAATATTGTCTGATCTGCTGATGACATTGTATGTTTTCGAAGAATATTTTTTATATGTATTTTTTCTCATTTATTATGAAGAAGTACAATTGAAATTGCTTTAAGCACAGAAAAAATATTTAAAACATTTGTCATTTTTTAAAAAAATTGTGTCCTTTAATTTTTTTTTTTAATAAATTTTTGTTTTCCTTAAAAAATAATGCTACTTTCAACCCAGCGATGCCTGACCGATATTTTCAAATATAACTTATTACTGAGAACACATCAAGGACCCAGCCAATAGATAATAGATACAGTATCTATAACCTGCTGACTGGTGGAAGCAAGGCCATAGGGGCAGGCCATAGATCTGATGATGACATTGTGTCATGATTGAAGAATATTTATTATATTTATTTTTAGTTTTATTTTTTATTATTAAAAAATGGACATTGCTTCAATTGTATTAATAAATTTTCTTTTTTTTTTACCAAATTTTGCCCATTTTAAAAAAATCACATTTCATTTTCCGTACAAAATGATGCCAATTGCTTCAATTGTAATAATAAATTGTCATTTTTTTTCTTACAAAATTTTGACCATTTTTAAATCACCTTTCATTTTCCGAACAAAACAATGCCGTATTCATCATTCCTGGCATTATTTTCAAATTTTACTAATAATTCTTGACCAAATCATCAGAGACCTAAACTATAGAAAATTGTACTATATCTATCACTTACGGGCAGGCAATGGATCTGATGATGACAATGTATCATTTTCAAACAATATTTATTGCATTTATTTTTCATTTTGTTTTTTAAAGGAAAAATTAATAAACATTACTTCAATAAAAAAAATTTAAATTTAATTTTTAAAAATTTTGTCTCAATTTTTTTTTTTTAAATTATGGTTTTCCTTACAAAACAAAGCTACTTTTTACCCAATGACACCTGATGACATTTTCCCTTTCTACTCTATTAGCACACATCACGTAGACTGCATTGGGCTGCCATTAACCCTGTCATTGCTGGCAGGCTTTGCTCTATTGTTTATATGACAAAACTTAAAAATGTAATTTTTTGGAAATTTTGTCTCTTAATTTTTTTTAATGACATTATAGTTTTCCTTACAAAATGAAGCTACTTTCTACCCAATGACATCTGATTGCATTTTCCCTTTCTACTCTATTAGCACACATCCTGTAGATTGCATTGGTTTATCATTAACCCTGTCATTGCTGGCAGGCTTTGCTCTATTGTTTATATGACAAAATTTCCATTTAGTATATTTTTAACTATGCAAATTAAATTATTAGCTTCAATGGAATTGAATTAGCTTCAAGGAATTCAATGAGGAATACAATGAGTGTTAATGCATATGAATAAGGTTAGTTTGAGGGTATGTTCAGACTTGTAGAAGTTTCTGCAACTTTCACCAGTGCACTTGCTGCATTGTTTGCCCCATTGAGATGTATGGAACTGATTTCTGCAACAAATCTGAATATCACACTGATGTGTGTGTTACTGTATATCCTATCTATGTCCCAGGCTACAGCTATAACCTGTGGGATACATCACAGATAACATTAGTCAAGGTGACCCTGAAAAATTACTCAACTATTTTACAATCTATTACTACATAGGAAAGTAAGTGAACCCCCTAAAAGACTTTAGCGTTATATCGTTTAAAGCATTTGGTTTGATGTATGTATGAATATTATTATTATTTTGTTAATTTTTTTCTGAGGTTTTATGGGTTAACAGTAAAATTCACTGAGTAAAAAAAAAATTATGCAGAATTTTTTTTTGAAATTGAGTTATCTTTGAGCCGGTCTCCAGCTGAGCAGGGATTTTAAGCAGGTCCTTCACAAGTTGGAATTGAGGAGTTTTTTAAGTATATAGATATATGGATAAAAAAAAGGAGAGCGCCAGGGGAAAATATATTTTATCTCACTGGTGACCTCGCTCCGCGCTAATCTCTTGTAACAACCTGAGGGAGATGTTCTGTTCTACAGCCAAGAAAATACACTTTACCCTGGATTTGCTGCAGCTTTCTTTCTAATCATTTTTTTTTATTTTCTATTTTTTTATTTTTGGGTGGAATTTCACAAGATTGATGTTTTCAGCCTCGCGTCTCCCATTCACTGGCTACTCAGGTAGGTTTAACGTGTTCATTTCCTCTCTAATAGATTGTTATTATCTTCAGAAAAGCAAATCCTTAAAATCAGCTGAATAGTCACGAGCGCCATGTTTGCATTTTTTAAAACCAAGAAGCTATAATGCACATAATTTATGCAAATTAATGTAATTAATTCATGATGCTTTTTTTTTCTCCATGTGCAAAACACTTGTGTTTGCAAATTAATTTCCGCCTGCATTGAATAATAGAAATCACCGGTTAAATGGAAGACGGTTATTGTGCAAGTAAATTCTAATTCTTCTCCTTTATTTCATTAGATGTTTTGTTACTTTTTTCTGGTTGTAAATCTGTGCTGGTTGCCGGCTTCATTTCAGAGTTTAGTATGAAGTGGATGTGATCTGTGTCTGAATAGCTGGAAAATAAAAATGGCAATGAATTATCCTATTATACTGTACTGGGAAAATATGGAGCTAGAATGTTTCTATGTATTCATGATGATAATAATAATAATAATAATAATAATATGAATAAAGTATATGGTTTTGGTGTGATGGTTAAAAAATAATTTTATTTCATATACACACACACATATATATATGAATAAGAAAAAGATTGAGCATCCAAAAAACTATAAAAAATTGCAATGCACACCACCGACCAAGAACAGAATATTTCTCAAAAAAGATGCTGACTCTCCCTCTTTATCACTCTCTATATCTATCTAATCTATTTCGCTATCTCATATCTATCTATCTATCTATCTATCTATCTATCTATCTATCCCATATCTATCTATCTTTCTCATATCTATCTATCTATCTATCTATCTATCTCATATCTATCTCATATCTATCTAACTAACATCTTTCTACCTCATATCTATTTATGCATCCAACTTATATATATCTATGTCAAATGTACCTATCTCATATTTATGTCTATTTCATAAATAAATTTGAGAGATACATTTGAGATAAATGATTGATAGATAAATTGGACATAGATAGATATGGGATATACAGATATAAGTTTGATAAATATGAGCTAGATAAATATTAGATAGGTAAGAGAAAGATAGATAGATATGGGATAGATAGATAGATAGATAGATAGATAGATAGATAGATATGAGATAGATAGATATGAGATAGATAGATGGATGGATATAAGATAGCTAGATATGAGGTAGATAGATATTAGATAGATAGATAGATATTAGATAGATAGATATGGGATAGATAGATATGAGATAGATAGATAGATAGATAGATAGATATGAGATAGATAGATATGAGATAGATAGATATGAGATAGATAGATATGCGATAGATACTGTAGATAGATAGATAGATAGATAGATATGGGATATACAGATATAAGTTTGATCAATATGATCTAGATAGATATTAGATAGGTAAGAGAAAGATAGATAGATAGATGGATAGATAGATATGAGATAGATGGATAGATAGATATATAGATAGATAGATATGAGATAGATATTGAGATAGATAGATAGATAGATAGATAGATAGATAGATAGATATGGGATAGATAGATAGATATGGGATAGATAGATAGATAGATATGGGATGGATAGATAGATAGATAGGAGATAGATAGATAATAGATAGATAGATGGATATGAGAAAGATAGATATGAAAGAGATAGATAGATATGAGATAGATAGATATGAGATAGATAGATAGATATGAGCTACATAGATATGAGATAGATAGATAGATAGATAGATAGATAGATATGGGATAGATAGCTAGATATTAGATAGATAGATAGATAGATAGATAGATAGATATGAGATAGATGGATAGATAGATATGAGATAGATAGAAAGATAGATAGATATGAGATAGATACTGTAGATAGATAGATAGATAGATAGATAGATAGATAGATAGATAGATAGATAGATATGGGATATACAGATATAAGTTTGATAAATATGATCTAGATAGATAGTAGATAGGTAAGAGAAAGATAGATAGATAGATAGATAGATATGAGATAGATAGGAAGAGAGATAGATAGATAGATATGAGATAGATAGATAGATAGATAGATAGATGGATATGAGAAAGATATGAAAGAGATAGATAGATATGAGGTAGATAGATAGATAGATAGATAGATAGATAGATATGGGATAGATAGATAGATAGATATGGGATCGATAGATAGATAGATACATAGATAGATAGATATATAGATATGAAATAGATAGATATATATGGCATCGATAGATAGATAGATAGATAGATATGAGATATATAGATAGATAGATATGGGATAGATAGATAGATAGATAGATATGAGATAGATAGATAGATAGATAGATAGATAGATAGATAGATAGATAGATAGATAGATATGTGATAGATAGATATGAGATAGATAGATAGATCAGACAGGTATGAGAGAGCTAAATCTGACATAGACAGATATATGAGATGGATACATTATAGATAGGTATTAGGTATGAGATAAATAGATGAAGAGTTAGATATGAGATAGAGAAATTTGAGATAAATGATTGATAGATACATTGGACATAGATAGACAGATATAAGTTTGATAAATAAATAGATGTGAGATAGCTAAATATGACATAAACAGATATGAGATAGGTATTAGATATGGGAGATAGATAGATGAAGAGATTCATTTGAGATAGATGATTGATAGATTGGACATAGATATGTAGATATATATACAGCAGCAGAGTCAGACATTCATTTGATAAATAAATAGATATGAGAAAGATAAATATGAGATCGATGAAGATTTTTTTTTTAAGCAGAAAGAAAACTTCTCATGTATTCTGCCAAAACCATAAAAATGTTTCCAATTAAATGCAGGCAACCTATGATCACAACTTGCTTTATCAGCCTCTAATTGGCTCGGAGCACTCAATTTCCTCAATGCTTGAAGTCTACAAGTTGTCCCATATTTGCTACAAATGTTTAGACAAGTTTTTTTTCTGGAGTGTATTTTTTTTCTGTTTTTAGAATGATGTTTTTTATGTCCTACTGTTTATAGTTTTCATCCCTGAACTTGGCAGCCAGTCTTCCTCCTCTGACGCCCCCCAGCATGTTGCTGGCACATTGGGTTATTAGAGACAATTTAAAGCATTTAGGATAAACACTGGGAGTTAGTCGATGGCGGTGCGAGCAGATGAGCTGTCGCAGTTTACACAATTTATTTGTCACCAACGTTTAAATGCTGCACTTAATTTCAGGCTGGTCTGATTAGTGACAGTCGGAGCGCTCGGCTGCCTTGCTCCACGGGCTGCGAGTACTTAGTGCGGTTACTTTCTTTGCTGCTATTTTGTCTCATCCAATTTACAATTTAGGGCATAAAACACATGATGACAAAACACTTGAGGATAGTGCAATAAAATAATGTAAAGCAAACATCCTGATCCGTCCAGCCGCACGGATTGTACAGGACGCGCCCGGTGTCGTTCTCTAGCAATTGATCTATATTGTAATAAACATGTAAAAAAAATATTGTTTTGGCTAATTATGGTGGCAAATTCCAACTTAAAATTCATTGAGATCGGTCGAATTTTTCCAGTAATTGCTGGATGCTGTATTATCAGTTCTTTGACTAAGCTATGATATATATACTGGCCCCAATTTTTCAGGAACTGACCTAAATGCTTAGATTGTCCCCAATTTGAATTCGAACTGGGCAAATCCATTATAAGGTGGTCAAGATCGTCCATGTGACTCATTACATCTCACAAAAATGTTTGTGTTGTTTTGTTGTAAGAGAACACAAAGCAAACTTGTTGTCTTAAAAAGGAAGAGTAACAGCATGATTGGCCATTGTAGTCAATGGGGTCCATTGGGCACCATTGATGTCCATCATTTATTGGATCTGCGACTGAAGTTTTCACTTTCACTGGATCTGCGATCTGCGACTGAAGTTTTCAACAGAACAAAGATGGGAACCAGGCCTAAGCCACCATCAGTTAGGTATTTCCCCTGCATAGATCACACTCAGCACATAGTGGACACTATGGCTGTCTGCAGGGCCGTTCCTAAGGCTAAACTTGCATCACCATCAAACAAATATACAAAAAGCTTTAACACAATGTGCTATGTATAAAACTACTAAAATAGTCATACAGCTACCAATTAACACTGCTGCACGAAACCAGAATCCCAAGGCTAATAGCACCAATGTCCTACTAATACATATCACCAGCACACAGTGACCGAATAATATCACCACACCATGACCACATATCACCAGCACATAGTGACCGAATACCGCAACACCGTGACCACATATCACCAGCACATAGTGACCGAATACCGCAACACCATGACCACATATCACCAGCACATAGTGACCGAATACCGCAACACCATGACCACATATCACCAGCACATAGTGACCGAATACCGCAACACCGTGACCACATATCACCAGCACATAGTGACCAAATAATACACAATACCATTACTGAATACAAACCATTATACTACAACCAATATTACTCTCATACAGTGACCATACATTGGTGGATACCCGCTGTACACACGCTCTGCAGACATATAAGTGACTACAGTAAAGTTACATCTAGTGACTCACAGGAGACGTCTCTGAAGAGTTGTTCTTTTTCTTCTTCTCCATCTGTCCCAGACGCCATGATGTCTTCTCCCGGCCACGACTCTTCACTGTAGAATTTACAAAACAAATATCTTAGACTCCTCAATTTATCAGCACTTCTCTACCAATTCCTATCTCTATACAAACTCCCCATCTATAGCACCTCATATGGTAGCCATGTAATATGCCCCCTATAGCCAGACAGTAGCCCCCGGTAGCCATGTAGTAGCTTCTGTAGCCATGTAGTAGCTCCTGTAGCCAGATAGTAGCCCCTGTAGCCAGGTAAAATGTCCGCTGTAGCCAGGTAGTAGGCCCCTGTAGCCAGGTAGTAGGCCCTGAAGAAGCTCCCTATAGCCAGGTAATAGCCCCTGTAGTAGCCCCTATAGCCAGGTAATAGCCCCTATAGTCAAGTAGTAGCCCCTATAGCCAGGTAATAGCCCCTGTAGTCAGGTAGTAGCCCCTGTAGTAGCCCCTATAGCCAGGTAATAGCCCCTATAGCCAGATAGTAGCCAGGTAGTAGCCCCTATAGCCAGGTAATAGCCCCCTGCAGCTAATGATTATAAAACAAAAAAAAAGGTCAGGGAGCTGGTGAACAGTGTTGCGAAGCTCCCAGGGATGTCCTGGGCTGGCAGAGCTGCCGGCTGAGGAGATCTAGCATCGCAAGGGTTGTGGTGAAAGCCGTGCACCCCATGCGACGCTGATACATACTGGGAAGAAGGTAGGACGGTAACGATCCGTCCTGCCTCCTCCCTGTAACAGCAGCTGCACAGTGAGTGTGCAGCTGCGAATTGACGCTGCCAAGGGCTGACCTCCGGGTGGGCGAGGCGGGCGGCCGCGGCGTCCCCTTCGGGAGAGCGGAGCCTCGGTGCCCGCCCCTAGGAACGGCCCTGGCTATCTGTGTAATAACTCCAGTGCTCTAGAACAGGAGCCTCTCGTACATCAAGAGAACCCCCTTCTATGATGTCCATATGCCCCAATAGGAGATACAGATGGGGGTTGTTATCACAAAAAAAAATCCTTTAAAATGGTTCTCTTACCTTGCTGTTTTACAGAGCCACAGGCAGCTTTAGATTTACACTTCCTGGTCAAGCTGTGGGTGGTTCTAAAGCTCAAACTATCAGCTCTGCTGTTCCCAGCTGATCCTGTTACTGTCACATGACTGCAGGAGGCTTGTAAACTGCAGTGTACAAGGCTACAGAGCTCAAAGGGTTAAAGCTTGTCTGTAAGTAATGTAAATAAGCTCCTGTATTTCAAGTTAAGCAGGGTGTTATAGTCACCATCCCGCAATGATACAGCCTGTAAGACCAGAGAGAGGTGGCTAGTAGCTAGTGAAGCTTGTGTACAAAATAAGGAGATAAGATCTACTCCTAACTCTGAAAAGAAGCAAAATCAGAACAGCAATGTATTTGGTAATAATCTTTATTTAAAGCTAATCAATGGAGTGAAAATACTCCTTTAAGTGAACATATCATAACATAGAAAATAACAGGAACATTTGTCCAGATTGAAGTTTTAGAAAATTTTTAGCAGCAATAATGTTGATTAAGGAGCAATAATAAGCAAACAAAACTGAAAAAATCAGAAAGAAATATTATGTTGGTCGGAAAAAAATACCCACTTATTTTCCTCTGATGATCATTTTCATGAGGCAGTATGGGAAAGAAGCTGAGAAGCTCGAGGGCCCTCTATTGGATGTAACAAATCCTCAATTTGCTTCTGACTCACTGAGTCTTTAAAAAGCAAAAGGGCTGTTAGCCAAGCAAGTATCACTCATCTGCAGACAACTGTTTTGGGGTTTTGCCTCTCATAAGTGCAGAGCGATACTGGCTGGCTGGGTGGGAGGCAATGAGTGGCTCAGACAGAGGAATATCTCTCCTTGGGAAGAGCACCATATAGGTGTGTGGAGATTTGAGATTGCCTTTTTGCCCTCCACTAAGCATCTGCACCGTGTTTAGAGGAAGAAGTATGAGTACAACCCCAAGAACACAGTCAACCATGAAGCCTGGGGGTACAAACATCATACTTTGGGGGAGAGGGGCTTATCTGCAAAGGGGACACGACGATTGCACTGTATTGAAGGGAAGATGGATGGGGCCATGTATCACAAGATTTTGGCAAACAATCTTCTTCCCTCAGTAATAGCATTGGAGATAGGTCATGGCTGGGTCAGGACAACTAAGGAGCGACTTCATAAGAAGCATTTCAAGGTCCTGGAGTGGCCTAGCCAGCTCCAGATCTGAACCCACTGGAATATCTTTGGAGGGAGCTGAAACTCAATGTAGCCCAGCGTCAGCCCCGAAACCTGAAATATCTGTAGAAGGTCTGAATGGAGGAGTGGGCCTAAATCCCTGCTGCAGTGTGTGCAAACTGGGTCAAGAGCTACAGGAAATGTCTGACCTTTGTAAGTGCAAAACAAGGGTTTCTGTACCAAATATTAAGTTCTCTTTTTTTATTGTATCAAATACTTATTTCATGCCATAAAATGCTAATTAATTATTTAAAAATCACACATTGTGATTTCCTGGATTTTTTTAGATGCTGTCTCTCACAGTTGAAGTGTATCTACAATCACAATTACAGACCTCCCCATTCTTTGTAGGTAGGAAAACTTGCAAAGTTGCCAGCATATCAAATACTTATTTTCCGCACTATAGATAGATAGATAGATAGATAGATATGAGATAGATAGATAGATAGATAGATAGATATGAGATAGATAGAAAGATAGATAGATAGGGAGATATGAGATAGATAGACAGAGATAGATAGAGATGAGATAGATAGATATGAGATAGATAGATAGATAGATAGATAGATAGATAGATTTGGGATAGATAGATATGGGATAGATAGATAGATAGATTTGGGATAGATAGATAGATAGATAGATTTGGGATAGATGGGATAGATAGATAGATAGATAGATATGAGATAGATAGATAGATAGATAGATAGTTATGAAGATAGATAGATAGATATGAGGATAGATAGATAGATAGATAGATAGATAGATAGATAGATAGATATGGGATAGATAGATATATAATATGATATAGATAGATAGATAGATAGATAGATAGATAGATATGGGATAGATAGATAATATGATATAGATAGATATGAGATAGATAGATATGAGATAGATAGATAGATAGATAGATAGATAGATATGGGATAGATAGATAGATAGATAGATAGATATGATATAGATAGATAGATAGATAGATAGATATGATATAGATAGATAGATAGATAGATAGATATGGGATAGATAGATATATAATATAGATAGATAGATAGATATGAGATAGATAGATAGATAGATAGATATGAGATAGATAGATAGAAAGTAGATTGATATGAGATAGATAGATATGAGATAGATAGGTATGAAATAAATAGATACAGTATCTCACAAAAGTAAGTACACCCCTCACATTTCTGTAAATATATCTTTTCATGGGACAACACTGAACATAGGACAGTTTGATACATTTTAAGGGGTGTATTCATTTTTGTTGCCAGAGGTTTAGACATTGATGGCTGTGTTGAATTATTTTGAGGGCACCAAATGTACAATGCTATACAAGCTGTACACTGACTACTTTACATTGTATTAGTGTTATATCTTCAGTGTTGTCCCATGAAAAGATATAATACAATATTTACAAAAATGTGAGGGTTGTACTTACTTTTGTGAGATACTGGAGATAGATCGCCATGCCATGTGATTGCTGGTATGTCAGTCTGTAGATAGGAGGTTGTCACCCCCTGTCACCGCATGGTATGATGTATGGCTGCAGCGTTTTTCTTTTTTCTGATACTTCCGTTTTTATTTCAGGCCACAGTCCTCTCTGAACTATAAGGATTTATTCCAATAATCGGAAAATCCATTTTGTAGGAGTTGCTATTATCTTTCTAGGAGCAGCCAAATCCCTGAGGTTACGTTCACAAAGCATCCCACTGACTTCGCCTGTGGACCGGCCGTCTGTGTCGTCTTCTGGCTTCGAGACCTCAGACGTTTTTCTTACTCTAATATTTGGAGTTAGGTTTTTTTAGGTTATCAATTATTTTACTCTCATCCCACTGATTGGGGGGCGCTGTCTGCGCCAGGCACCGCGCACATTCATTTGCCTGGAGCACACTGCATCAAACTCACACAGTAGCAGAGATCGGCGACTTCCATCATAATGACAATACTTTGTAATAATGCAATACTTTAATGCAATACATAATGCAATACTTTATTTCACCTGCTGGGGCGCTGCAGAGAAATTCCACACTTGTTTCTGGGTTCTCCCACAGACTACAGGTGATCACTGAGGATCCTGGCAAGACAATCAGTGATCACCAGGGGCCATTCTAACAAAAATTGACGGAATAAAACTGTTTAGGTCTAAAACTCACTTTTTTGCCCATAGTAACCTATGGGCAAAAAAGTGAGTTTTAGACCTAAACAGTTTTCATACATGTGGCCCACAAGGCAGAAGACAACTAATTGCTTCTACAACCTGTACTGACATGTAAACCAGTCGTCTGTGTGTCCATGGTGACAAAATATTTCTTCATGAGCAGTGGAAATATATTCCGCTAATGAGAGAATGTGGTGCACACGTGTAAGTCGGTGTTTTTTCTGGAAAGGGCGTTAGAGCTTTGCTTCCATCACTTTTTGTTAGTATGGCTCCTGGTGATCACTGATTGTCTTGCCAGGATCCTCAGTGATCAGCTCTAGTCTGTCGGAGAACCCAGAAACAAGTGTTGAATTCCTCTGCAGCGCCCCAGCAGGTGACATAAAGTATTGCATATCATACAGTCATCCCTTGTCCCCCAGGAAGAGAGAACACTCTTGTATGTGTTCCCTGCTGTGTCTTACTGGTGGAGGGTACAGAGGACGGACCCACTAATGATCACTGTTTGTGGCCCAGGTATTAAAAAATTTATTTTGCTAACCCACACAATTCTGTTGATAGAAATCAGCTGACGGCTCCGATGTTATACAGCGCACACACTCAGTCACTCCTCTTTTACCAGCTAATTTTTCTGATTGAAACCTGTGTATGTGTGACTTTGATGATATGGGACTGTAAGGGTATGTTCAGATGGCGTATTATGGCGCATACTGTACGCGTACTGCAGCAGCTCCTGATTTCCTTCCTCTCTCCCACCCGTCAGTTTCAAGCCGGCACAGCAGTGCTCCCTTGTGCTCGACTTTCGGCCCCTGCACAGCAGCTGTGTCCTTACTGTTCCTGGTCTCCCCCAATTTAAAGTACGGCGCCTTCAATGTAAAGTTCTGTACTGTATCAGAAGACATACGATTAGTACGCGTGGCATGCTTGCATTTGTAATTGTGGAACTACAAGTGCCAGCATGCCACACCACACATGTACTAATTGTATAGGTGCTGATTAGTAGATGTGTTTAACATGCTGCTGTGGCATGCTGGCACTTGTAATTTCATAGCTATTCTGGAACACGGAACTACAAGTGTCAGCCTTCCACAACACACATTGACTAATTGTATGGGTGCTGATTAGTAGATGTGTTTAATGTGCTGCTGTGGCATGCTGGCACTTGTAATTTCATAGCTACTAGCTGTTTTGGAACAAGAAACTACAAGTGTCAGCATTCCACAACACACATGTACTAATTGTATGGATGCTGATTAGTAGATGTGTTTGACGTGCTGCTGTGGCATGCTGGCACTTGTAATTTCATAGCTATTCTGGAACACGGAACTACAAGTGTCAGCCTTTCATACCACACAAGTACTAATTGTATGGGTGCTGATTAGTAGATGTGTTTAACATGTGCAGCTGTGGTATGCTGGTACTTGCACTTCCATAGTTACTAGCTGCTCTGGAACATGGAACTACAAGTGTCAGCATTCCACACGACACATGTACTAAATATACCTGTTCCAACTTATATACAGATTCAGTTTAAGAACAAACCTACTGTCACTATCCTGTTCGTAACCTGGGGACTGCCTGTATATGGTGTCTAGAACAATAGTGCATGGATACTTGAAGTTTTAGAACCATGGTACACGAAGGCTATGTCTACAGAGCACAGGATTTTGGTCATTTGTTCAGCGGATTCAGTATTTTGAATCTGCTGAAAAACCGACCGGACCCAGCGCTGTGTATACTTCAATAGAAAATCCGTGCTGTAGTCTACACAATACGGATTTTTTACTGAGGTTTTGTTAATCTTAAAATCGACTGGCGCAATATAGAACATGTTGTATATTTCGCAGCACCGACGTCGGATT
This sequence comes from Phyllomedusa bahiana, assembly GCA_025379985.1. Classification (NCBI taxonomy): domain Eukaryota; kingdom Metazoa; phylum Chordata; class Amphibia; order Anura; family Hylidae; genus Phyllomedusa; species Phyllomedusa bahiana. The sequence continues at coordinate 784 of JAODAL010033739.1, read as the reverse complement.
CCAGCCTTCTGTCTCCCTCTTTTCTTGCAGGTTGTAGCTCTTCATGGGCAGGGCCCTTTCTCCCTCTGTATCTGATTGTGGACTACAATAGCCAGAAAGATTCGCAAGATTACGGTTATTTAGTTTAGATAAAAAATTGCTTTGAGTACTATAGTAGTTATATAAATAGTCAATATAGAGATCTCTCCCATGAACTATTTATACCGAGAACATTTCTACATGTAATAATATAACAAGTTCTAGTGACCAGGGTTCTGGGGGAAAAGGGTTTTGGATACATTCTAGATGTATAATTTTAAAAAGTTATAGTGACCCGGGGTTCTGGAGAAGGGGTCTTTGGATACATTTTTAGATGTAATAATATAACAGGTTATAGTGACCAGGATTCTGGAGAAGGGTCTGGATACATTTCTAGATGTAATAATATAACAGGTTATAGTGATCGGGATTCTGGAGAAGGGTCTGGAGACATTTCTAGATGTAATAATAGAACAAGATATAGTGACCGGGGATTCTGGAGAAAGGGTCTGGATACATTTTAGATGTAATAAAAATAACAAGTTATAGTGACGGGATTCGAAGAAGGGTCTGGAGACATTTTCTAGATGTAATAATAGAAACAAGTTATAGTGACCGGGATTCTGGGAAGGGTTCTGGAAACATTTCTAGATTTTAATAATATAACAAATTTATAGTGACCGGATTTTTGGGGAAGAGTTGGAGACATTTTAGATGTAATAATAGAACAAGTTATAGTGACCCCGGGTTCTGGAGAAGGGTTGGA
>JAODAL010033738.1:0-45186 GCA_025379985.1 Phyllomedusa bahiana | reverse complement strand
AAACCCCAAAAGCGGGGGGTGGGGGCGGTGTAGATGCCATTTGCAGACATGACTTTTTCCCCAAACGGGTGGTGTTGGTCTGCGTTTTCCCGGGAACAATTGCTCAGTGGACGCCTTGTCGGTTAAACCACGTACCAGGTTCGGCAGGCCCACCCCCGGGGCGGGACCCATATTTGATGGTCATTTCGTACTGTAACGGTTTTGCGCTGAAAAAAAATTTTTGCCGAAAGGCCGCCCGTTGTTTTCCGGGTGTGGTTCCTCGGGGGGCCCAAACCGCAGGCAAAAGAGGGAGATGCTGGCAGTGGGTAGCCGAAGGGGCAGGTAGGGGTTTACTGGAGGCTGATAAAAGGGGGGGATTTTTTTGCAGTGAACAAAAGGGACAGAACCAGATAGGTTTCCCAAGAAATTTTTTAAAAAGCGCAGGTGTACAGCAGGATAATAAGAGAAGGACAAATAACTGGGTTAAAGCAGAAATTTACAGCATTTAAAGGGGGGTAAACCCTTAGCTGAGGACAAAAACAAAACAAACATTGGCCAGAGGGCGGGAAAGGGCTCCTTAAAAAAGCCAGAGGTCACAGGTCCCCTTGGGGGGCCCAAGGACCGGGGACTTTTAAGTATAATGCGTGCCCGGCGTCCCCCCAGAGGGACCCCCGTGTGCGCACAGGAAGCGGGAAGGGGAGGAAGCCATGGAAAATAAGACCTGAAAACAGGAGCTGGGCACGGTGGGTAAATAGACCCCAGAAAACACCAGAGCAGGGGCACGCTGATGGTCCTTAGAAGGGGCCCGCACCCGTAAACCGTGACACGTCCCTACATCTTGGGAAACCCACACTTAGGTTTTAAAAGTACAAAAAAAAAAGTACAGACCATTTACTATCCCTGTCTTGAACCACAGCCTGACCCCTTAAACCTGCTTTCACCCACAAATTAAAAGTCCCAAAAAGGGGCGTATGATTTAAAAACCATCATGTTATTGAACTGGACTTTTGAATATCCCTGTCCGGGGAACCCCGCATGAGCCCCCAACTGCAGACCCCTTTTTAAAAAAGTGCCAAAAAAAAAGGGGGTCTTTCAACCCCATTTTAGTTAAAAATGGACTTTGACTATACCCTGCCCGGGCCCAAACCACATGAGCCCCAAACCTGCTTGCCCCCAAAATTTTAAAATTTCCCGGAAAAAAAAGGGAGTTTTTCCCAACCCCCCTTTTTAGTTAAAATTAAATTTGGGATTTACGGGTCCTGGGCCACGCATGACCCCCAAAATGCTTGACCCCCATTTAAAAGTGCCGGAAAAAGGGTCTTTAAACCCACCCCATTTTGTTTCACTGGCTTTGCCCTTTTTCCTGTCCTGGGCCACGAATGACCCCCAAACCTTGCATGACCCCCACATTTAAAAAGTCCCGGGAAAAAAGGGGGTCTTTCAACCCCCTTTTTTTGTTTAAATGGAAAATTGATAAAACCTGCCCGGGGCCACAGAAGGGGCCCCCCAACCCTTGCAGGGCCCCCCAAAATTTTAAAAAGTCCCGGAAAAAGGGGGTTTTTTCAACCACCTTTTTTGTTGAACGGGACTTTGACTAAAACCTGCCCGGGGGCCCCAAACAGCAAAACCCCAGGGCCCGGATTTTACAGGGGGTGCGGTGAAACCCCCCAGGTTGGCGTGTCATCTTTTTAACACGCGGGTTTAAAAATTCCCCTGGGGACGCAGAAACAAAAACCTGTCTTTGTGAAGCAGGTGGGAAGGGGAAATTTTGTGAGAACCCCAGCCTTCCTTTTTTACCCCAGCCCAATTTTCCGGGGTTTGGCTTGCCCTTCCGTAGGAGGTGGCCCAAATTGGCTTCCTTGGAAATACTGGGGGTTTAACTCCTGTTACACCCAGGTGCCCCTTTTATCTTGGAATTTTTTTTTTCATTTTTACTCCAACGTGCTGGAGGAAATGGTCTCTTTTACTTTGTTCTCTGTCCATGGCCTTCCATACTCCAGTCCTCTGAATAAACATACATCTGCGTCAAGTTTTCCTGTACCTTCCTTGTACCATTTCAGATGAAGAGGATTTTTTTAACAGCTATTTTGTACATGCAATGTTTTTTTGGTACTTTACATACTACGAAATACACATTTTCTCAAAATAGGATGGAATCCACCATGTATTTGTTTCTCCTTTTTGTCACTTGTATTAAAATGGGTGGTCTAATACAGGGTTGATAGACTATGTTAAGTTCTTGCAAAACAAGGTCATAGTTGCATATATGTGGTCCATTAACAGTGTCCTACCTATTCCTGTTTCTGACAGCACCATCACCTTGAGCCAATGTTGACAATTTGAAGAAACAAATTCGGTTAGAAACAACAATTTTTAGAAATAGTAACTGTAGTATAGCTGCATTGTCACAGCAAATATGCCCCACCAATAATTTCCAAAAGCTGACCTTGAGCCACTGTGGATCAATGTGAAGAACAAATGTTGTTTGAAGTGAAACATATCTTTTTTTAGATTAGGACCTGTACGTATAGGACGGCTTGTCTACAGCCGCATAAAATGCCCCCTAAAAATTCAAATAAGCATGACCATTGAGCCACTTTGGTCAATTGTAAGAAACAAATGTCTGTTAGAAACAAAAAATTTTTTTATAATTAGGACCTGTAGTTTTGCTGGCATTTTCAATGCAGCGATGACCCAAAAATTATAAAAATGAATTCTCATGCCACTGTTAAAAATTGTGAGAGGAGAAATGCCACTTAGAAGCCATCATTTCTGTTACAAAGGACCATGATTACTTGCTGTATCTCACAGCTACATGACCAAAAAATATATAAAATATGATTGCTTACAGCCCATATTAAAAATTGTGAGGGATGAAATGCCCAATTAGGAAGCCAATTTCTGTCCAAAGGACCATAATTATTAGCTGTATTAACAGCAACATGACCCAGAAAATTATAAATATGACTTTCTCTAGCACTATTACAAAATTGTGAGGGAGAAATGCACTTAGAAGTCACTATTTCTTGTTCAAAGGACCATGTATTATTAATGTATTCACAGCAACATGACCTCATAACCATTGACCAATGAAAACTTATTTAGATAAAGTGAGGTAAATGGAATACGGTGTTGTCTTGAAAACCTTGCTGTCTTTTACCAGTTCCTCACAGTCAAAACAGCAAAAATGAACTGTTGGGAAAAGGAATAAAATTGCAGTAAGAAATGATCATTTAAAAAAAGTTTTCAAACGAGGACCATTTTGTTTGATGAATGTGAAGTAGATGGCAACTAATCGGTGACACTTAAGGCAATTGGGGCCACAACATCATCAGAGATCCATGCCTGATTCATCTTGATTGTAATTCAGACGTCCACATTATTGTGGAAAAAGCCGGATGCGTTGTGTCTGTAATGACTCCTCCAGCTGTGCTGAAGGTCCGATCAGATATGAACGGCTGAGCTGCTGGGGCAGGACAAACACTCTATGGCTGTGTACGAGCAAGCTGGGCTCCATTACGTCATTTTAGATACATAGAAGTGCTATTGGGTCCGGAACACTTGCAAAAAACTTCGGTTGTTTGAGAGCAGATAGTCGTTGCACCATGATCTTAAGCTGCTCTTTTTGTGTTTGTTGGATGTGTCGCCCTGCTATTGCCAATGCGTTGGTGAGGGTGGGTAAAACAAAGATTGCCAGAGGTCACTCATTAGGCTTCTGCACACCTTGCCTGATGCTGCCTGCCGCTACGCCTTACTTGGCACTCTACTGCTGTCACGTCGTGATGTTGTTCCCCACCGTGACATTTGGGGAACGTGAAGCATGACGCAACAGATGTTCCAGGAGGGTGGCACAGTAAAAAAAAAAAAAATCTGTTGTTCAATTTGTTGCCTTAATGCTGAGGATCATGTTGGAGGAAATGGAGCATCCAAGCACTCTTGTGAGAGATGGAGCTTGATTTCACAAGCCTCTGGGTCGAGGGGCAATAGCAAACTGATCTTCCTCATCTTCCTCACTCCGCCTCAAATTCGACGCACATCACTCTCTTCCAAGCGGAAGGGACATCGGTAAAATCGGTGTCTATGAATCCTCCTCTCCTCCTCCAGATGACTCCGGCACAGCTTCAACACCAGCCCTGACTTGCTGAGATGATGCACCCTGAGAGATAGGCGCCACCTTGCACTTAGTCTGACCCGATCCACTGGCCTATTGATAGACGAATGAAATTGTGAACTGTCAGGGCCTTGTGGATTGACGGAGAGAAAGGCTCCGTGTCTGCACTGTGTCAGTTCTCCTCGTCGCTGGCGGGTGGTATGGTTCGGGGAAGGGACTTGTTGTCTTAGCGTGTCAACGATCGTTCCAGAAACTAAGATCACCACACTGCTCATGCTGACACGGGACCATTGTCCGCATGACCATTTTTGGGGGTGCTTCAATAACTGGCAAGGATGGTGGAAGAGATCTTTACCTGCCTCCACTCTCGGTGGTTCAAAACCCGAGGTCCGTACCGCTGCTTATTCAGGCCATGTTCACTTCGTATGCATTAATGGCAATTGCGCTGCTGCCACCTATCGCTGGAGCAGTGGAGGGTGGAAGAATTCAGGTGTTGCTCCACGTCAACAATGAGACGGTTGACGGGGGAGGCCGAGCTGACGCTTGCAACGGAGCCAGGCGGGGAAGAGAGAGGGTCGCGAACGCGCGGGAAGTGCGATCTAAGTCCTAGAGCCTTCTTCGCAGGCGTGTCAGACCCGGGTAGCTCTTAGAAATTTCTGGACAACAAGGTTCTATGACATGATGCAGGCAAGGGCTTGTGCTCGTGCCCTACGTTCTTAAGGTCGGGCCAGCAGATTTCGCCCGTTATCGCACACCACTTGATGGCTACAGGTTCTTGTCACACAGCCAGCGCTCGGTTCTCGTTGCTTTGAGCCGTCACACATCTCCCTGACCTGTGTGTGGATCGGTCTCCAAGGCAGATTAATTTTCAACCACGGCTGGTGTCTCTGGGCACGTTATGCCACCAGAGGACCTTGGGGACAAGAGCCCTGCACCATCCCTGCGGTTTTGAAGAGCGTGAGCCGAGCCTGAGAGCCACCATCTCCCCAGAGACTTCCACCCTGGTACCCAGTGAGTTGTCACGAGATTATTGCGGCCCTTTGGCCGTGTCTTACTAGTTCCTTGTGTCGGTGGTGAGATGGACTTTTCTGGAAAGATGCAGACATACGCGCATTTGACTAATTTTAGATGACACGTGGCTGGCCAGCTGAGGGAAGGCTTTTTGGCAAAGAAATTGCCTTGCTTCGCATCTGTATTGGGGGCAAGCCCCCCCCCCCCCCCCCCCCGGAGGGATCGACGTGGGCGGAACCCATCTGTGTCCACCAGACAGGAAAGGGGGGGGGGGGGTGAGGGGGGGGGCGGGGGGGGGGGGGGCGGAAAATTTCCCAGGCCAAAAGCCTGGCAATTGCCGACATCAGGCTTTGGGGTTTGGGATGGTTTGGGGTAAAGTGTTTCTTCTGCTCCCTAAACTGGAAGAAGTATGGGCTGGCTGACAAGATGGCAGCTTGTACGGCGTGCAGTTCGTAAAACTGGCGGAAATGAGAAGGGGTAGGATGGGTTCTCTGGTGGTGCTTGGTGGTCCTGGCGACGGTGGAGGATGAGCGGAGGTGCTCCTGATCATGACTCTGAGAGACATTCGGGCAGCTGAGGGGAACGCTTGTGGTGGCGGGGATGGAGGGGAGGGAGCGCGGAGACAGTGGGTGGACAGCAGTGGTTGGCAGGCCCGGCGTCGGTCCTGGCCTTTTTGGGCCAAGTGTTCCCTCCATTTCAACTCATGCATTCGCTGCATGGTGATAAGACATGTAATGGTGGTGGTTAATCCACTTAATGTTATGCCTATACTTATCGTTTACTGGCCAATGGCGGCATATGACATCGCTGGCGTGAATCAGAGCGGCTGGCTCAAAGAAGGCCCAGGCTTGAGATGTCCTTGGACCTTTTTGACGGCTATAGCGGGAGGAGGAGCGGGTGTTTGAGCTGACCGTGGCTGGCGGAAAACATTCAGCGGACTTCATGCGACCGCACTCTCCCTTTTTTGTGGCAGTGGGGACCAATATTGGACACTACCCTTCTACTTCCTCTCATCCATGATGAGCGGCTCGCAAGCAAATTCTGCCGAAAAGACAGGGTATGGATCCGCATGTCGTCAATCAATCATACACTCATAACACAGGTGACTGGTAGTCGCATGACTTTCTTGCATCCAGAAGCTACGGGGCTACAAGACTAAGGGGCCCTGCAAGCGTTGACGATCCTGCAGGGATTTTTTGCCAGATTGACCGGCACTTCCTTCACCTCCTCTGATGGCATCATGTTAAGATGGGCGTCAGAGCAGTCTAAATATCCTCTTGATCTTTTTTAAACATGCGCTTCTGGACCCCAAACAAATTTTTGTCATCAATAGGAGGTACTTCATACATGGATTAATCCACAAGTGGTGGGGACACAGTTGACATTTGGGCCAGCTTTCATGTTGAAGGATGATGATGTGTCTGATGACGACATTTGTGGCCATGACTGGAGGACGAGGAGGTAAGACTGCTAGATGAGGTTGCATTTAACCTGAAGGACAGATTGGCGACGATGTTCGATACTTAGATTCACAGGGCCCTTGACCCCAGCGATGACAGGCATGTACGGTTCCTGCAAACTGACGATCGCTGGATGCGTGTTGGTCGCTGCACTGGATAAGGAGCACCTTCCCCCTCTCAGTACCTCTACTCTCATGTGCTACCCCCCTCTTTGGCTCGCCCTTACACCTGCTTTTCGCTCATGTTCAGAAATATAAAATTTGAGAAGGTCATGGAATAGTTTTGGGAAAGTCTCTATTAAAAGGACGGCAAATCACAGCTATTCTCAAATCCCTCTAATCAAACAAAATTTGCTGGATTCAAATTACAGCTAGGTGTCTATCAACAATCTGGATGGGCAAAGTTCCAAAAATCACGTCTCTGTTATGTTTTGTATTAATTAACCGGTATTTTTTGCACCTTTCAATTCACCTGTGGTGGAATATAGAATGCTGTTTTAAGATTTACGTAGATATGATGCTGCGTCATATGACAGTTGCGGGTGCGCAAAAGTCAAAAAAAACACGTGACTGTTATGTTTTGATATATAAACGGTATTTTTTGCACCTTTTTATAATTCACCTGTGGTGAATATAGGAATTGTTGTTTTGAGATTTACGTAGATGCTGCGTCAATGAACAGTGTTGGGTGCGCACAAGTCAAAAAACACGTAACTGTTATGTTTTGATATATAAACGGTATTTTTTGTACCTTTCAATTCACTGTGGTGAATATAGATTTGCTGTTGTAAGATTTACGGTAGGATGTGCGTCAAATGAACAGTGATGGGTGCGCAAAAGTCAAAAAAACACGTACCTGTTTTATTGTTTTTGCTATAATAAACGGTTAATTTTTGCACTTTCAATTCACATTGGTGAAATAGAATTTGCTGTTTTAAGCTTTACGTAGATGCTGCGTCAAGAAACAGTGCTGGGTGCGCACAAAGTCAAAAAACTGTAAACTGTTATGTTTTTGAATATAATTAACGGTATTTTTTTGCCACATTTCAATTACTGTGTAGTGAATATGAAAATTGCTGTTTTTAGATTTACGTAGATGCGCGTCAATGAACAGTGATGGGTGCGGCAAAGTCAAAAAACACGTATCTGTTATGTTTGATATATTAACGGTATTTTATGAACCCTTTCAATTCACCTGTGGTGGAATAAGAATTGCTGTTTTTAAGATTTACGTAGATGATGCGGTCAAATGAAACACGTGCTGCGCAGTGCGCAAAAAAAGTCAAAAAACACGTAAATGTTATGTTTGATATATTTAAAACGGTATTTTTTGACCTTTCAATTCACCTGTGGTGAATATAGAATTGCTGTTTTTAAGATTTTCGTTATAGATGCTTGCATCAATGAAACAGTGCTGGGTTGCGAAAAAGTCAAAAACACGTAACTTATGTTTTGATATAATTAACGGTATTTTTTGCACCTTTCAATTCACCTGTGGTGAATTATAGACTTTCTTTTTTAATTTTTACGTTGATGTTTCGTCAATGAACAGTGCTGGGTGCGCAAAAGTCAAAAACACGTAACTGATTAGTTTTGATATATTAAACAGGTATTTTTTGATCCTTTCAATTCACTGTGGTGATTATAGTATTGTGTTTTAAATTACGTAGATGGCTGGGTCAATTGAACAGTGCTGGGTGCGCAAAAGTCAAAAAACAACGTAATTTATGTTTTGATATAATAAACGGTATGTTTTTACACCTTTTCAATTCACCTGTGATGAATATAGGAATGACTGTTTTAAGATTTACGTAGATGCTGCGTCAAATGAACAAGTTGCTGGGTGCGCAATAGTCAAAAAAACAAGTAAAATGTTGTTTTGTTATAATACAACGGTATTTTTGGCACCTGTCAATTACCTGTGGGGAATATAGATTTGCTGTTTTAAGATTTACGTAGGATGCTTGCCTGTCAATGACAGTGCTGGGTGCGCAAAAAGTCAAAAAACACGTTCACTGTTATGTTTTGATATAATTAACTGTATTTTTTGCTCCTTTCATTCACTATGGTGAATATAGAATTGCTGTTTTAAGATTTTCGTAGATGCTGCATACTGAAAACAGTGCTGGGTGCGCAAAAGTCCAAAAAAAAAACACGTAACTTATGTTTTGATATATATAAATACGGTATTTTTTGCACTTTCAATTCAACCTCCTGTGGTGAAAATAAAAATTTGCTGTTTTAAGATTACCGTTGATGCTGCGTCAATGAACAGTGCTGGGTGCTCAAAGTCAAAAAACACGTAACTGTTATGTTTGATATAATAACGGTATTTTTTGCACATGTCAATTCTCACCTGTGGTGAATTATGAGACTTGCTTTGTTTTATGCAAGATTTTAGTTGTTGCTGCTGTCAATGAACAGTGCTGGGTGCGCCACACCCGCAAAAGTCAAAAAACACGTAACTGTTATGTTTAGATATAATAACGGTTTTTTTGCACCTGTTCAATTCACCTGTGGTGAATATGAATTGAGGTTTTAAGATTTTTTTTTTTTTACGTTAGATGCTGGTCAATGAAAACTGTGTGGGTGGCTCAAAAGTCAGAAAACCCGTACAACTGTTATGTTTTGATATAATAAACGGTATTTTTTGCACCTTTCAATTCACCTGTGGTGAATATCGACATTGTGTTTAAGATTTACGTAGATGCTGCGTTCAATGAACAGTGGGGTGCGCAAACGTCAAAAAACACGTAATGTTATGTTTAGTTATAATAAACGTATTTTTTGCACCTTTCATTCTCCTGTGGTGATTATTAGAAATTGCGGTTTTAAGATTTACGTAGATTGCTGTGTCAAAATGAAACAGTGCTGGTGTGCGCAAAGTACAAAAAACAAGTAGACTGTTATGTTTGATTTATAGAAACGGTATTTTGCACCTTCAATTCACTGTGGTGACATATAGAAGTGTGTTTTAGATTTACGTAGAATGCTGCGTCATGAACAGTGCTGGGTGCGCAAAAGTTAAAAAAAACACGGAATGTTATGTTTTGATATTATCATCGGTAATTTTTTGCCACTTTCAATTCACTGTGGTGAATATAGAATTGATGTTTAAGATTTAGTTAGATAGCTGCGTCAATGATAACAGTTGCTGGGGTGCGCAAAAGTAAAAAACTCGACAACTGTTATGTTGTTGATATATAACGGAATTTTTTACACCTTTCAATTCACTGTGGTGAATAATATAGAATGCTGTTTTAAGATTTACGTAGATGCTGGGGTCAATGAACAGTGCTGGGTTGCGCAAAGTCAAAAAAAAACGTAAACTGTTTGTTTTGATATAATAGACGGTAATTTTTCACCTTTCAATTCACCTGTGGTGAATATAGAATTGCTGTTTTAAGATTTACGTAGATGCGCGTCAATGAACAGTGCTGGGTGCGCAAAAAGTCAAAAAACACGTAATGTTATTGTTTTGATATAATAAAACTGTATTTTTTGCACCTTTCAATTCACCTATGGTGCATATAGACTTGCTGTTTTAAGATTTACGTAGATGCTGCATCAACAGGAACAGCTGATGGCGTGCGCTACAAGTCAAAAAACACGTAACTCGTTATGTTTTGATATAATAATCGGTATTTTTTGCACCTTTCAACTTCACCTTGGGTGAATATAGAATTGTGTTTAAGGATTTACAGATGCTGCGTCAATGAACAGTGCTGGGGTGCGCAAAAGTCAAAAAACAGTAAAACTGTTATGTTTTTATATAAATAAAGGTTATTTTTTTGCACCACTTTCAAATTTCACCTGTGGTGGAATATAGACTTGCTGTTTTTAAGATTTACGTAGATGCTGCGTCACCTATGAACAGTGCTGGGTGGCAAATTCATAATAACTCGTCAACTGTTATGTTTAGATTAATAAACGGTTTTTTTGCACCTTTCAATTCACCTGTGGTGAATATAGAATTGCTGTTTTAGATTTACGTAGATGCTGGTCAATGACAGTGCTGGGTCGCGCAAAAGTCAAAAAACACGTAACTTATGTTTATTGATATAATTAAAATCTGTATTTTTTGCCACCTTTCAATTCACCTGTGGTGATAATATAGAATTGCTGTTTGAAGATTTACGTAGATGCTGCGTCAATGAACAGTGCTGGGTGCGCAAAAGTCAAAAAACACGTAATGTATTGTTTTAGTACGATTACACGGTATTTTTGGCACACAAACAACCTGTGCTGAATACAACGATGGCTGGTTTGGAATTTAAGTGCAAGGTGGATATATCAACAGTCCAAGGTGTATGGGTAAAATTGAACACCTATCTGAATTGTATATGATAATAAAATGGACGTTTTGCAGCTAACAAAGAGACCTGCAGTTACTAGCAATGAGGATCATCCAATATAAGTTCAGCCTGCCCAAATATCCAGGAAAATATTTCAATAGCAAACTGTTACAAAATAAAGTTATTCCACTACAAGGTCTCCACTTAAGTCTTGGTGAACTTTATTCCAGTGTTCTTTGATAGATATGCCTGTCTGTGTTCAGCCCGCGGGGGCCCACCCCGCTCCCACCGCCGTGAATTTACAGCGGTTGATGTGCTTTAATATTCTCTAGCTAATACTACATAAAATGTTCAAATCTCTAATTCTAACTAAAATTGGGATGGATCACAGCTAATTGTTGAGGTTTTATGTGCAGAAATAGACTTAAATTTCGCTGAGCTGTTTGGCAAGGCAGGAGCGCAAGGTCCTATCCCTATGATGACGCTGAGAGACACTGAGGCTGAAACAGGAAAACGCTGTTCTATGTAAAATGAAGGTCATGTGATTTTTTCCAGCCAATCGCATCCATACACATCCCAGTCATGACGTCGCACAACACATCTCACCCTGCTCTATTCTGTAATCTCATTTGCTGGCTGCCAAAATTTAACAGGAAGCGCAGAAATGGCGCGATCTTAATAGAGGATGCACAGATTTTAACCTTAATTATCGCATGATCTGGAAATTTCGATCACCATAAAAACCTTGCCGATTTCAACTTTGTCGATAAAAATCGCTCAACACTAATTGGATACACATCATTTTTAGTAACTGCAGGTCTCTTTGTTAGGTGCAAAACTCCACTTTTATTATCAGTATACATTTCGATATGGTCATTTTATTTTTCCCATTACTCCTGTGAATGTTGATATATCACTTGCAGTTAAATTACAATCCAGCAATCTTGTAGTCAAGCACAGGTTGTTTGTTGCCAAAAATACCGGTGTATCATACGAAAACATAACAGTTACGTGTTTTTTTGACTTTTGAGCACCAGCATTGTTCTTTGACGCAGCATCCACGTTAAATCTTAAAACAGCAATTCTATATTCACCACAGGTGATTGAAAGGTCGCAAAATAAATTCGTGGTTTGTATACGGAAAACAAACAAGATAGTGTTTTTTGACTTTTTGCGGCAATCAGCTTTGTTCATTGAAGCAAGCATCACGTTAATTCTTTTAAAACCAGCAATTCTATTAGTCACCACAGGTGAATTGAAGGTTTGCAAAAATAATACCGTGTATTATACGAAAAAACATAACAGCTACGTGTTTTTGACCTTTTGCCACCAGCTTTGTTCCTTGACGACGGAGCCATCACGTATATATTAAAACAAGGCCAATTCTATATCACGCAGGTGAATTGAAAGGTGTACAAAAATACCGTGTATTTTATACGAAAACGTAACAGATACATTGTTTTTGACTTTTTCGCACCCAGCTTTGTTCATTGACGCGCAATCAACATTCAATCTCATAAAACTCAGCAATTCTATAGTCACCACCAGGTGCATTTGAAGGTGCAAATAATACCGTGATATTATACGCAAAAACATAACAGATACGTTTGTTGACTTTTGTGCACCCTGCTATTGTCATTGACGCTGCTTCCAAGGTAAATCTTAACACAGCAATTTCTGTAGTCACACACAGGTGAATTGAAAGGTGAATAAATACCGTGTATTATACGAAAAAACATAACAGATAAGTTTTTTTTGATTTTGCGCACCCACAGCTTTGTTCATTGACGCAGCATCCACGTAAAATCTTAAACAGCAATTCATATAGTAAACAGGTGATTGAAGGTGCAAAATACCGTTTGTATTATCGGAAACATAACAGATTGTAGTGTTTTTTGACTTTTGCGCACCAGCTTTGTTCCATTGACGCTGCATCACGTAAATCTTTAAAACAGCTATTCTTATTCACAAAGGTGAAGTTGAATAGGTTCTGTGTACTTTTATAACCATTAGTGTGTTGCCTAAGATGTTAGAACGTATCCATTTTGACTGTTGTGGATGTTAATTTCGCTTTCTCCAGCCGTGGTTGGGTTGTAATAATGATGGTCGTTGTTTCTCTCTCCCATAGGATACTTTAATGGTAATATCGATCATAATCGATGTCACTATCGAAAAACCTTATCGATATCTGGGACCCCCGACTACGGACTATCGCTCGATTCGGATAGCCAACGCAATCGATCCACACTACGATTAACATAAAAGTATCTCGTGGGGATTTTTTTGACTCGGACATACTCTTCGTTTTTAAACACAATTTTCAAAACTTTTAGAGGAAATTCAACACCTCTGGGACCGCTGGAATTAAAATTGGCATTATCTATATTTGGCAAGATTCCGCCATAAAGATGTCAGTCTTACCAAAATGATGTTACTTATTCGAGGATCTCCCGGTTCCTGTGCCCATGAGGACCTTATGATCCACTAAGCGGATTTTTATACATTTTATATGGGCTCGCCGGGCAGGCATAGGATATCCAGTGATGTCTTGTTAACGGGAAAACAGAATGGGGGGCTATCGGTCCCGGTTGTGGTTAAATACTATTGGGCAGCCAATTTTTAGAGCTATTCCTCCCTGGTCAGCACTATCGGCTATTACTAGGTGGATAGAGATAGAAAAAAAGCTGTGGATAGCACCTGTCACCCAAAACTCATTACTTTGGGCCACTACCAAAAATTGATATCGAGCAACCACTCATTGAAACTCATGTTCCCTGACGAGGGTTTATGGCAGAGGTGTTATAGAAGTCTCATTGTGCTCAAAGGCATTCCTATGACATTCTTCCTATTTCGCCCATCACTGAGAAGGATGGGGATGTGATGCTAGATGGAGGCTTGGTTCGCAAATTAAACTTTTTCATTTGGCAGAGCTTGTTTGATCCCGCACGCTGGAATTGAGGACCCTTTGCGGAGATAGAGTCTAGTGTGTGCTGCCATCTACGAGTCTTTTTTTCGTATTGCAGATCAAAACATTATATGCGTTTCTTCTTGGGGTTTCTGATAAAGTTTTGAAACCATTGCTTTTTGAACAGCTTTGTAGTTTGGAAAACATCAACAAGAGGGTGATATCGACAATATACCAGATCCTTGATTTCTCCCGTTCAGGAGTCCATGATCAATACGGACATCACCGATATATGTTCATAATTGGGAAGATTTTTTGGGTTCAACGTTAACCAGGTAGGATGGCAGAGTGTTTGGCGGGCAAGCAGGCCCGCTCATCCATTTCTTACAGAATAAGAAAAATCAGGTTTAAATTGCTGATGTATTGGTTCATACGCCTTCCTTGCTAGCATAGACTGAACCCGTCACTTCCCTGATGTGTGTTGGAGGTGTGGGGAAACCGGGAGCAGATGCTCCCATTTTGGGGATAGTAGGTTGGTGATCCCTTTTTGCGAAGATGGTTCAAGCCTTACCTTTGAGTGTCACTCAGGGTCTGGATCACCTTATCCTTCAGGACTTATCTCCTGAATGTTCCACTACCTTCCTGGTGATGGGAATTTAGGTTAGGGTTTTTTTATCTATTGTACGGCAGCTAAATGCTTTAATTGCCAATATTAATGGAAGCAGATCCTCATCTCCATCCAAGGAGGCTCTGTGCTTGCGAATCCGGGAAATCAGGATATGGTGATCTCACGGCCTTACGGAATGATGAGTTGGAAGCTTTTGACGCCATTTGGAGACCTTGGGAGCTCTATAGAGTTCTCCAGGACTTCTGACATTGACTAATTAAGGCAGCATTCCGCTACTGCTGGTTTTGTTTACTTGATGATGGTTTTTCCCTTGTGTGTCTTGTCGTGTGTCTCCCTAGTCTATGTTGTGCTATATAGTACACTTTTGACTTGAATAAGATTAAGATTGTTCTGACTTTCTTTCACATATCTCTTGTATGTATTATCAGAACCGACTATGTTTGTACTATGCCTTATTCAATTTCTATATAGATGCTATGTTTGTGTTTGCTCTTCTGAAAAACGTAATAAAATACAGTTAAACAAAAAAAAAAGAATTTCAGGAAAACTTTGGTTCTGCACGAAGCCGAAGATTAGGGTAATTCACGGGAACGAAGTGTGTTTTTAATTGCCAAAATGGCCACAAGCACATGGCGTTACACGGGGCATAGAACTCTAGGAGGAAGAAAGGAGGACCCTCAATGACATGTACAGACATGAAGACAATCAGAGACAGGCGGGATACTGTGACATCACAGCACTATATAACTGCGGACGGCACCTGCGCTTCCACATTCCTCTCATTGTGTCCTTGAATAGCGTCTTTGCTGCTTAGCCTGCTGTTACACAGATCTCATTTTACATCTTTATTTAGCGAGTGTGGAGGGGGAAAAAGACTACTATATGTCTGTTACTTTCTCACTCAGCATTCTGGATCCCTTGGCTCTATACAACTCATCCTGAAAGAAGCTGCTTTTATCAGAGACTGGGGCTCAGTTGCCTAAATTTAATGCCACCAGCGTTATCATTTTGTTTAGTTTGTGGGGTCTTCTCCCAGGGTGTCCAGGGTGGGTGTAATTCTGCCCCATATACATTGCAATCTCACTTGTTGTATTATTAGGGAATTTCAGTTTCTAAAAATCCACTCAATCCTGATAGTGTTGTATTGGGAGTGAAATAGAGTGCTTTTTTCTGTCCGCCATCATTTAAATCTCACCTGTTGTATTATTAGGGACTTTCAGATTCTAAAAATCCACTCAATCCTGATAGTGTTGTATTGGGATTGAAATACAGACCGCTTTTTTGTCCGCCATTATTTAAATTTCTCCTGCTGTATTATTAGGGAATTTCAGATTCAAGTAATCCACTCAATCCTGTGTTACTGTTGTATTGGGATTGAAATACAGACCGCTTTTTTGTCCGCTATTATTTAAATTTCTTCTGCTGTACTATTAGGGAATTTCAGATTCAAGTAATCCACTTAATCCTGTGTTACAGTTGTATTAGGATTGAAATACAGACCGCTTTTTTTTCCGCATTTATTTAAATTTTTTACTTAATAATAAAGGCAAGGCAAAAAAATTTAGTCAAAACAAAGTAGTTTTTTCAACTGCATATAGCCCACAATATAGAAACATTGTTTCTATCATTAAAAAACTCTTCCATTTTCTGAAAAAATATGGTGGGATGAGATTTTTTTATCAAAAACGATATTATTTTTTTTTCTAAAGGGGGGTATTTTTTGTCCCCAAAAGCCTTTTTCTATCAGATTCACATGCGCAAAAATCACATTGGTTGTCTGTAAAAGGCTTTTTTAAGTGTGGCCATAGCAGTTCTTAATGGGGCTTGCTGAAGTGCCAAACATTTTAAAGGGCATAGTAATAACTACACACAGTAATTATCCTAATTAACTGAAACAAATAGTCTTTTTATCTGACACATGTCAATTGTGCAGCCTCATAGTAGGTTCACTACTACTTTCATTAAAAACGAGGATTAACGCATCTTTCAGATGTAAAGCCATTTAACACAGGTATTTCTGCTGTCTCTAATTTTATAAAACCATGATGGGGACTTCAGGTTTATGTTCATGGGAATAAAAAAGTTTCTAAGCCAAAAGGGGGGGGACCACCAAAAAAAAACTCCAATAAGAGAAATGGTGGATTTTTAATTGGCACACGTTCCCCCTTAGTCTTAAAAAAAAAAAACGGATCTTATCTGCAATTTTTTATTGGTTTACTATTGGCATATTTTTTTTCAAAATTTTTCTATAAATTTTCTTATATTCTTTTCATACTTCACTAGCTTTAGATTAGACAGAGTTTTAATCATTGTTTTTAGATTTTAATTGTTAATATTTTTTGTTTTATTTTTTCATATAGGGGATGCTAAGGTTTTAATCTTTTTTGAATTTGCCCCCTTTTTTTGTAATTAACTTTGCTATATATTTAATTTCCCACTATTTTTGGGACTGTGAAAAAGGGAAGTCTTTTCCCCGAAACGTGTTCTCTACATCATGCTCGTGCTTTTCATTGTAAACACTTTAGAAAAGGCTTTTTATCTTTTGGAAAATAAAAATTTGGATCGTTTTAACACTGCCCCCCCGGGATGCTCTAAAACAATCATTTTTTTTCTACCCTCATTTTTTTAAATTTTCTCCTTTGTATTTTGGGGAATTTTTTTAGATTCTGTCAATCCTCTATCCTTTAGTGTTTCTTAGAGTAAATACAGGGTGTGTTTTATCAATCAACATTTTCATTAAACAGACCCGTAAAAAAATTTTGATCAGCAGTATGTCAACAAGAAAGGTGGGGAGGGCCCTTTACATGCGAGGCAGAGGCCCAAAAATTCCAGGGGCCCGGTCCTCACAGTAAGGGATGGCACAGATGACCGGTGTGGCCAGAACTGCCTGTGACACTATGGGTGGTTTTGCCACCAAACCCCAAAGGTTTTCTGATTGGGGTTTACTAGGTCCACCCCTTCCCCCCCAATGGGGATCTACAACCCCACCAAAAGTCGGGGGGAACGTCAACACAACCCTTATTGGGGAGGCCCGGGGGCGGGTCATGGGCCCCCACCTGTCCTCAACCCCCCTTTGTCCCATTCGGGGTTTCCCCCACCAAAATCACTGTGTTTGGCTCAGCGCCCCTATCAGTAGGAAACTCTTTTGAGGACAGTCCCAAAAGCTGCTTTTCAGGAAAGGTGGGGCAACATCCGCTCTTCTTGCGTAGGGAGGAAGAGTGATTTGGAGGGCACGGGAGGTTTTTGTTTGGGTTCAAGCAGCGGCTCTGCATACTGAACCTTGAGAGAAAACAGGGGCGTGCAAACCCCAAATCGATGACGATGTTGGGCCACGCACATGGGGGCCGGGGGAAAAAAGGGCCCTTCATCATCACGCAGGAGAAGAGGGGGTCACTTGTGCATCGGGAACAGCGCAGCCACACTCCGTAAGGCCGGAGTAAGTAGGGGGCAGCAGTGTAGGGCGGACCAAACGCCACGGGAGAGAACCCGCTTCGCAGGTCCAAGAAAGTACGGCACAGGGGCTCAGCGGCAGCGGGGGTTAGTAGTACTCAGTATGGAGCAAAAGGGAAAAATCCCACTCCCGGTGTGGCAGTTTGTTGCGGGGACAATTGACAGCAGTTTTTGCTTACAATTTTGGGCAAAAGTGAAGCGTGGCGGGGGCTAACATTGCACCATGGCCCTCTGCATCATAGCACATCACCTCCCCTAGCCTAGAAAAGTTCCCAGAGTGGGGGTCCATCCTGCCACCCCCAGAAACTGCAGTACACCCCCTGGCCCGCATGCCATTGCAGCCATCAAGGGCCCTCCACCCTGCCGAAGGGGGCTGTTTGTCTTTGCCATCATCTCCCGGGCCCGATCCCTGCCCTCGCCACTCAAGGCGCTAGCAGTCTTCAACGAGGCGATTTCCAAAGACAACATATGTGTCCAACCATCCTAAGGTCAGAAGCTACCAGCTCCGCCAAGTTGTTGGTATCCAGTCCTCCCTTTCCAGTGGGGTTTCTCTGCACCCTTAAGAACTAATGGCTTGCGCTGACTGAGGGGAGATTCCAAGCCGTAATTTCTTTTACAAAAAAGGGAGTACCCGCCCTTCACCATAGCAAACAAAGGGGGCAGTCCTTAGCCTAAGGGTTGTTCCAATCACGGCAGGACATACATTCCTTTCGGGCCCACTGGGTGAAAGTGCTTCCTCCCCTCACCCAACAACTTTACAGGAAAACCGCTCTTTCTCCTCCACATTTCAAACGCGGCTCCGCGCCCAATGTCCCCCTCACCACACAAGTCTGCTCCATCACACCACATGTGCAGGGGACAGAGTGTCACGCAGTTCTAAAAACCTGGCAACAAAGTCCACAGGGGGAAATGCTCTGCGCATCAGCAAGAAATCTTGCTTTTTCTCCGCGCCAACTCAAAACGGAACCATGGGACAACAATTGGAGTAACAGGGACTGCACTGCAAAACCCTGGGGGGATGGCCATCCCCGCATGGGGGACATGTTCAATTAGTGTTCCTGAATCTTCCCCGTCTTAAAGACATTCTTAAAATGGGGAAAAATGGCATGCACTTCATCCTTCCTCAACCCGGCCCCCCTCCCTAGCTGCGCGGCAGAATGACCTCCCCAACACACGCTGATATGTGAGTTTTTCCCCCCCTTGGAATTCCCCCTCCACATGTTTTGACAAACTGTATGAACACGAAAGGCCCCTTAACGATTTTTTGATAATCCAACGGACGGAGACTCCCCGTTAACTTTGGATGTCAGCCCGGGCACTCATGCGTGACCCCCCGTTTTCTTAGGCCTTTTAAGGCTACGTTATTTGTCACCGGCTACGGGGAAAAAAAGATTCCACTCTTTATGTCCGGAACAAGTTCAAAAAACTTCTGGACAGGGGGCGGGGACGTGGCGACTACATGTCCGGCCAAATGAGTCCGGTGGAGCGAACTGGGGGAGGGGGAGGGCATTAGAGCCCAAAAACATTGTCTGGGGAAAAGATTGGTTTTTTTTACCCAGGTGACAGGAGAGGAGGAGCAGGAGCATCCGAAGGAAGTAGAGGGAGATGAGGAAGACGAGGCCGATGACCCAGAAGCACCGTGGCAGTATACAGTGGAGATGGAAGCAGGGAGTCCCTCTGAGTCACTTGCGCAGATGGCCCGCAGCATGCGGATTTTCCTGGCTAGTGACAGCTGAATAGTCACCATACGGCAGAGTGATGACTTCTGGCTCTCCACCCTATTGGACCCTCGCTACCCGACCAAAATGGGAGCCTTTTTTCCCAGCTGCCGAGAGGGAGGAGAAACTGGCGTACTATAGAGAAATCCTGTGTAGTCAGTTGGCCACTGCCTATGTGTGACATCGTCCATCCTCTGTCAGGTCTGATCAGGGGGTTCCTCATTGCTCACGTACCACTGCCACGGCTGCAATGGGGAGGTGGGAGTTAGAAGCAGTAGCAGCTCCTTCAGCAGCAGCCTTAGTCTGGGGTCGTTGATGAGCAGCTTCCTTCACCTGCCTAGTGAGGAGAGTACTCAGCAGCAGCAGCAGGACCTGGAGCAGACCCTAAACCAACAGGTGGTGGCCTACTTGGAAAGCACTCTGCCACCCCAGGTAGAAGATCCGCTGGACTACCGGGCAGCCAAACTGGATGTGTGGCCGCAACTTGCCGAGTTTACAGTGGAGAAGCTGTCGTGCCCGGCCAGTAGTGTGGCATCAGAGCAGGTGTTCAGTGCGGCGGGGGCCATCGTTAACCCAAAATGTGGAGTGACTGACCTTTGTCAAGATGAATCAGGCGTGGATCAGCCAGGATTTCCACACACCAATGCCTTATGCATCAGATAAATCAGCCATAAGCCTCCCCAAAACTTGAGAAATTTGTCTGGATTCTAACTACCTGCCTCACCACTATTTTTGATGCCGCCACCCGCCTGAGGCAACAACATCTCTGCCATTGCTCCATCTGCCCTCCCACAATCTTACCAGGACTGGTATTGCCCCCCCCCACCCCGGCCTCCACACTCCCTGTCATTGGGGCCACTCTCTGACCTCATGCTGCTGCTGCTGAGCTGCCCGCCGTCACCTCCACACTGTGTCATTGTGCCAATCTGTGACCTCCTGTTTCTGCTGTTGCTGCCGTCACCTCCACACTGTGTCATTGTGAAACTCTATGACCTCATGCTGCTGCTGTCACTGCCTCCACACTCTGACATTGTGCCACTCTCTGACCTCATGCTGCTGCTGCCGTCACCTCCACACTGTGTCATTGTGCCACTCTCTGACCTCATGCTGCTGCTGTTGCTGCTGTCGCCGCCTCCACACTCTGACATTGTGCCACTCTATGACCTTGTGCTGCTGCTGCTGATGCCGTCACCTCCACACTGTGTCATTGTGCCAATCTGTGACCTCATGCTGCTGCTGTTGCTGCCGTCACCATCCACACTGTGCCCATTGTGCCACTCTATGACCTCATGCTGCTGCTGTTGCTGCTGCCGTCACCTCCAGAATTTGTCATTTTGCCACTCTCTGACCTCATGCTGTTGCTGCTGCTGTCACCTCCACACTCTGTCATTGTGCGACTCGGTGGCCTACTCCTGTTTTTTGCCACCTCCAGAATTTGTCATTGTGGCAATCTCTGATCTCATGCTGCTGCTGCTGTTGATGCTGTCTCCTCCACACTGTGTCATTGTGCCACTTTGTGGGCTCCTGATGTTGCTGTTACCTCCAAAATTTGTCATTGTGCCACTCTGTGGCCTACTCATGCTGCTGCCAAGTGACCGCTGTCTCACTGGAACACCCTGTGGTTTCCTAATGCTGTTTCCACTCTAACCACTCTATGACATTGCCACCCCATGTTTAGTTTTTCCCCTTCTTTTCACCTGTCAGAAGGAATGGGAAGGATCAGGAAAATTGTCTACCCAAAAAAGCAGAAAGCAGTGGATACAGAACACAAGAAGCATGCAAATATCCCATTTACTGGTCATCTCTATTTTGGATCAACCTCCTGTTTGTTTTTGGCTTTAGCAATACTGATGGATTATTGACCAATTGAAAGGGGAAAAATCCGGCGGATAAAAGGGGAAAGGCAAAATTACAATGTCAACGAAAAATTTACTAACAAAACCCCTTTTCCCCCATTTGGGGGGGCCTCTAAAATTACAGGTTCCCCCCCCCTTTCAGGGCCCTTTTGGCCGTATCCAACGCCAGGTTTTTTGGGGGGTTCACACACCGGGGAAAGTATGGATACGCCCTAAAGGTTTTGGGGCAAAACCTAAGGAGAGTTCGCCGATCGGGCGGGGGGGTTTCAGCTAAAAAAAAAAATATTACAGCAAAACACCCCGCGGGCGTGGGGCCCCGACCCCCCACGCTGGGGGGGGGGGGCCGGGGTTTAACCCCCTTTAAAAAGAAATCGCGACGATCGGGTCCAAAAAAACAAAGGGGAGACGCAGAGGAAAACGCTCCTCCTGCGTTTTCTGGGGCGGCCCCACCCGCGCACGGTTTGGGGAATCCTGCAAGGCCTCCTCCCCTCCCTACAGAAAACACCACGGAAAGGGCAAAAGAATGCAGAGAATCCCTTTCCCCGGGTTGTCGTGACGTCACGAAGCCGGAGGACCCCCGGCCCCTGTGGGCATGACCCCAAATCTGACTGCCATTGCCCTTTGGGGAACCATGAAACAGCAAAAAAAAGCTATGCACAAAATTCCTTTTGAAGGAGAATCTAAAGACCCTCTCATTCAAATCCCCAAAGGGAAAAGTAAAAAAAATAAGTGAAAAAGTGAAAAAAAAGTAAAAAAAAAGGGAAAAACCCATGTAAAAACATAAACAAAAAAAAATAAAATAAAAAAAACGTACACCGCCCTTTTCCCCTTTACAAACGCCAATCGCCCCCAAAAATAATCAAAAATTAAATAAAGAAACCCATTTTTTGGGTATCGCCGCGTGGTAACGCCCCTTCCCAAATAAATCTGTATGTTAATTAACCCGTATGGTAAACCGCCGAAAAAAAAAAAACCCCAAAAAAAAACCAATCCAAAATTTAAGATTATTGTTTCTTTCCCCCCGGAAAGGAAACATAAAATGGAAAAAAAACCCCTTTATAAACGCCAAATTTGAAACCAATTAAAAGGGTCATTTCACCCGGGCAAAAAAAAATTCCCCATACAGCCCCCTGTAAAAACGGAAAAATGAAAATGAAATAGCTCTCAGAAGATAGCGAGGGTTTTTAAATTTTTTTTTAAACAAAAAAAAAAACCCATTTTTTTTTTTTTTTTAAAGTGCTTCACTTAAAAAAAACAAATTAAAAATAGGGTATCGCCAAAAATCAAAGCGACCCAAAAAATAAAAAAAAAATTAAATCACGGATACGGGCATGGTGAGCCCTTTTTTAAAAAAAAAAATTTAAAAAACCCCTACTAGATTCGTATTTTCTTCACCCTGGCCTCCAAAAAAATGGATTTAAAACGGATCAAAAAACCTTTGTCCCCCAAAAAAAATGATACTAATAAAAATGTCAATTTCATTTTTGAAAAAAACAAGCCCCTACCCAGCTCCAAGCACAAAAAAAAATTTAAAAGTTATGGCTCCCCGGACAAAGGCGATTTGCAAAAACTTATTTTCCCGGGTTTAATAAAAGTGTTTTTATTGAAAATAAAGCAAAAACAAAAAAAAATATAAAAATTTGGGAAATCTTTAAAATCGTTTTGGGCCCCAGCTGAGTAAAGCAAAACCATGTCATAAAACCCCGACAGTGACCGCCAAAAAAAATAAAAATAAAAAACCCCACCAAGATTCCCTGTATTTTGTTCAAAACATCTCAGAAAAACCTTAAAAAACCCAAAGCATAAATATGCACCCCAAAAGGGTACCAAAAAAAACTTAAAACTCTCCCGCAAAAAACAACCCCATACAAAACTCTGCACACAGCCAAAAAAAAAAATTTTTGGGGGTCCCGAATAGGACAAAAACCCAAAAAAAAGCAATTTTTTTATAGACGTATTTTTTATGTGGGGGAAAAGGGAATAAAACAGAAAAAAATATATAAAATTTTAAAATCATTGTAATTGTACCGACCCCCATAGTAAAGTTATCACATCATTTTTCACTGCACCCGAATGCAGTAAAATTGAAACTCAAAAAAGATGACCGAACTGGCCCCCCCCTTTTTCCCCCCCCCTTTTCATTGCCCAAAATACTAAAAAAAAAATATGGAAAAACCTATGCAATCCAAAATGCAAAAAGGGACAAACCCCCCAGATGAATCCCTTTAGGGGTTGGTTTTAATCTAAAAAAAGGGGCGCCCCTTTTGGAAGGTTTCTCCTGTTCTGCTAAATTTGGGGGGCCCTTTTCAAATGGCATGGGCCCCACCAAAATCTGCGTTCCAAAAGCCAAATAGCGCTCCCTCCCTTATTTCGCCCTGCCAAAGCGCCCCCAAAAACATTTTCAAACCCACATTAGGTATTGCCGAACTTGAAAAATTTCTTAACAAAGTTTTAAAAGGGGGCCCTTTTTTTCCCAAATTTCCTTTTTATAAATAAACTTTTAAGAAAAAAATTGCAAATTAAATTTTTAAAAAAAATTTTTTTAAATTTTCACACCTTATGCAAAAAAAAATTTGTTAATTACGTGTGGGGTCATATACCAAGCAAAACCCCTGGATATATTCCTTAAGGGTGTGTTTTTTCCCAAAATGCGTTTTATTTTTGGGTGTTTTTTTTAAGTTTTAAAACCCTTAGGTGTTTCCCCCCCCCTGAAATGGCCCCCTAAATTAAAATCGTATTTTAAAAAAGAAAACCCCAAAAGTATAGTAGGGGTCTCCTCCAAATTTTGGGGCTTAAAAAAAAGGGTTGACCCCAAAAATCACTAGGGCCACATTGGCATATCTCAAAAACGGCCCGACCTTTTGGGGAATTGATATTAAAATTGCAATTACCCCTTTACCTTTTTACTGAAATTCCCATTTTTTAAAAAGGATTAAAAAAATTTAAAAAACTGCAAAAAAAAAAAAAAAATTTTGAAATTTTTACCTCCACTTTTCCTTTTTTTTTCTGTGAAATATTTTAAAAGGGGTTTTCAAACTTTCTAAATAGTTTTGGGAAAAATGTTTGAGGGTCCAATTTTTTCATATGGGGTGTCCCCTTAAAGGGGTATCTAACATGCCGGCCCTCAAAGCCACCAGAAAAGGGGGGGGGTCCCAAAAAAAAATTTTATTGCAAAATTTTTTTGAAAAATTTGAGAAAAAGCTGCAGATTTCTAACCCCCCAAAGGGGCGTAAAAAAAAAAAAAAGACATTTAAAAAATTAAAGCCAACCCCATTACCCCCCTATGGTAGATGCTAGTTATAAAAAATATTTTTTTGGGGGGAAAAATTTATCTGTCATGGGAAACCCGAAATTTTTCCCAAATTTTTAAAAAACGCAAAAATTTTTTTAAATTTTTTATGAAATTTTGAAAATTTTTTCACAAACAAACAAGGATTTATGGATAAAAAAATTTTTTTTACCCCAAATTAAAGCACAATGTGCCGAGAAAAAAAAATTTTCCTGAAACACAAGGCTAGGTAAAAAAATGTCAAAAAGGGTTTTTCTCCCCCATAAAGGACCCAAAAACCAATTTCAAAAAAAAGGGGTGTGTCCCAAAGCCAAAACGGGGTGGGTCCTTAAGGGGGTTAAAAGAACAAAGGGTTTTCATATTCGGGGGCCCGGTTTTTTAAAACCAGGCCTCATGGAAATTACCCCGGCTGTGAAAAGCCCCATTTCTGTGCGAGACCTTTGCCCGGGTCCAGTAACCTACAAATTTTGTTTTTGGGCGTTTTCAGAAAAGGGGTCCTTTGCCCAAGATTTTTTTTTTAGACTGGCGCCGGGATGACGTTAATTTTGGCTGCATTCCCCGCTTCAGTTTTTTTGGTCATTTTGCCCCCGAAAAGGTCCGGGGAATTTTAGAGTGAAGCGATTCTAAGAGCACGGCGCAGTCTGTTATACAAAACAAGCATTGATAAAGACCAAACCAAGCTCCCTCTGCATTTGAGATGGCAAATGTTCACACACCCTACAGGGTCTCTGCAGCCAGGAAAAGCTGTTTTTATTTTTGATTTTTCGCAAATATATTAGGTCGAAAAAAATTCGTAGGAAAAAATTTGGGGACGTCGCGAAAAAATTTTTTAGAAATTTGTCCATCTCTAGTCCTTCCCCGAAATGGGTACCCCAGTGGCGCCAAAAGTGCCCACAAAAGGGCTTAAATAGGCAGGGTATGGCCACAGGAGGTACAGCTGATGAAGGTAGAGGTCCCAGGCAGGGGACAGACGACAAAAAAGGCAGGTAACACATTTAAAGGAAACGCAGGGAATCAGGGATGTCATAAATGCAGGTAACGACGCAACCCTGGGCAGGATCAAGTGAGATATCAACAATTTGACCCAGAGAAAAGGCCCAAAAACCCTTAAGTCCCAGATGACAAAAGGTCATTGACCAGGTAATTATGTACTGTCTCTTTAAATCCCAGCGAGTCAGCACGCGTGCATCCTAGGGAGGGCCGGCAGCAGCGAGGACTAGAGCATGACAAGTGAGTACACACTGTAAAAGGGACAGAGGCCAAAACAAAGGTACAGGCATCTCCTGTGTCCCTGGTCCGGACCGCAGTGTGGACTGTGACAGTACCGCCTCTTAAGCTCCTCTGCCAAATTCTTTGGGAAAAAACGGAAACACAAACCAGCCAGCTATCTTGAGCTTAGGTGGCCAAAGCTGGAACAGAGGTGGTCGATAGTGTTGAGCGATTTTTATCGACAAAGTTCAAATCGGCAAGGTTTTTATGGTGATCGAAATTTCCAGATCATGCGATAATTAGGTTAACATTCTGGAGCATCATCTATTAAGATTGCGCCTTTTATTCGGCGCTTCCGGTTAATTTTGGCGGCCTGCAAATCAGATTACAGAATTGGTGCAGGGTGAGATGTGTGTGCGACGTCATGATGGGATGTCTGTATGGTTGCGATTGGCTGGAAAAATTCACATGACCTCGTTTTACATAGAACAGCGTTTCCTGTTTCAGCTCCAGTGTCTCTCAGGTCTCATAGGGTACCAGGACTGCTGCTTCTGCATGTGGCCCCCAACAGCTTAGCGAAAATTGTCTATTTTCTGCACAGAGAAACCTCTACTATTAGCTGTGATCCTTCCAATTTAGTTAGATTAAGAGATTTGAAGATTTTATGTAGTTAGCTAGAGAATTTTCAAAATGCAAGAATCTACCGCTGTATTCACGGCGGGTGGGAGCGGAGGGAGGGGGGGGCGCCGCGGAGCGAAAAACACAGACATGCTCTATTATAAAGAAAACTGGAATAAAGTTCTCCAAGAATTAGTGTAGACATTGTTAGAGGAAATAACTTTTTTATTAAAAGTTTGCCTATGAAATATTTCCTGGATATTGGGCAGGTGAAACTTATATTGGATACACATAATTTATAGTCACTGCAGGTCTCTTTGTTAGCTGCAAAACTCCACTTTTATATCCAGTATACATTTTCAGATAGGTGTTCATTTTCAATTTTACCCATTACACCTGTGACTGCTTGATATATCCTCACCCTTGCCAGTTAAATTACACATACAGCACATATCTGTGTAGTATGCACAGGTTGTTTGTTGCCAAAAAATACCGTGTATCGTACGCGAAAAACATCACCAGTTACGTGTTTTTTGACTTTTGCCGCAACCAGCATTGTTCCTTTGACGCAAGCATCCAAAGTTAAAATCTTAAATACAGCAATTATATATTCACCACAGTGGAATTTGACATGGAGCAAAAAATACCGTTTATTAATACCAAAACATAACAGTTACGGGTTTTTTGACTTTTGCGCACCCAGCATTGTTCATTGACCTGACATTACGTAAATCTTATAACAGGCAATTATCATTGTTCACAAGGTGAATTGAAAGGTGCAAAATAATACCGTTTATTATATCAATAATAAACTGTTACGTGTTTTTTGACTTTTGCACACCCAGCATTGTTCTATTGGCGCAGATCTAACGTAATCTTAAAACAGCAATTCTATATTCACCTGTGGTGAATTGAAAGGTGCAAAAAATTACGGTTATTATAAAAAAAAATAACAGTTTCGTGTTATTTGACTTTTGCACACACCAGCATTGTTCTTTGACGCGAATCTACGTAAATCGTAAACTGCAATTATATATTCACCTGAGGTGAATTGAAAGGTGCAAAAAATACCGTTTATTATATCAAAAACATAACAAGTTACGTGTTCTTGTGACTTTTGCACAACAGCATTGTTCATTGATGCAGCATCTACGTAAATCTTAAACGAGCAATCTCTATTATTCACCACAGTGTGAATTGAAAAGTTGCAAAAAAATATCGTTTATTATACCAAATAACATAAAGTTACGTGCTTTTTTTGACTTTTGCGCACCCAGCCATTGTTCATTGATTGGCAGCATCTACGGTAATCTTGAAACAGCAATTCTATATTCAATCACTAGGTGAATTGAAAGGTGCAAAAAATACAGTTTATTATTACCAAAAACCATTAAACAGGTTACGTGTTTTTTGAACTTTTGCACTCACAGCTTGTTCATTGGACGCGCATCTACGTAAATCTTAAAAACAGCAATTCTTATATTCACCACAGGTGAATTGAAAGGATGCAAAAATACCGTTATATTTTTACCAAAACATAACAGATCGTGTTTTTAGACATTTTGACCAGTCAAGATTTGTGATAGACACCTTGCAGTTAAATTTGAATCCAGAATTTTGTTTTGATTAGAGGTGATTTGAGAATAAGCTGTGATTTGCACGTCTTTTAATTAAGAGGACTTTCATAACTCTTCCATACCTTCTCAAATTTTTATATTCTCTGAACATGGATCGAAATTCAGGTGGTTAAGCCAGCAAAGCGGGGGTAGGCACATGGACGGTAGAAGAGAGGTACGAGAGAAGGTGCTCCTTTCCAGTGCTGTGCGACACAACACGGCATGCAAGCGGGATCGTCAGTTGCAGGTCCGTCAGGCCTGTCATAGATGGGTATCAGGGCCCTGTCGTATCTAAGTAACGACATCGTCGCCAATCTGTCCCTTCAGTGGTTATTGCAACCTGCATCTAGCAGTCTACCTCCTCGTCCTCGCCAGTCACGGCCACAAATGTCGTCATCAGCATCTTCAGCATCCGTCCAAACTTGAAGCAGCCCAAATGTCAATCGTTGACCAACCACTGTGGATAATCCTTGTCTGAAGGACCTCTTATGGTGACAAAATGTGGTTGGGGTCAGAAGGCATGTTAAAAGATCAAGAGGATGATTTAGTCTGCTCTGACGCCCGTTATGATGCCATCAGAGGATGGTGAACGGAAGCAGCTCAATCGGCACAATCCCGGGATCGGCGGATCGCAACGCCTTGCAGTGCCCCTTGTTGCTAGCCCGCAGCATCTGGATGCAAGAAAAGTAAGGTACGGACAAGTCACTGTGTTGATGATGATTGATGATGACGACATTGCGGATCCATCCTGGTCTTTTCCGCAGTAAATTTGCTTGCGAGTGCTTCATCAGTGGACGAGGAGGAAGACGATGGGGTCAGTGTCAATACGGGTCCCGCCCACAAAAAAGGGACGAGGACGGTCGCAGAAGTGCCGCTGATATGATTTGCCTGCCTCGGTCAGCGCAAACCCCGTCCTCGCTTATCAGCCGTCAATAGTACAGGGACCTCTCAAGCCTGGGCCTTCTTTGAGCAAGCCTCTGATTCACCCAGCGAATGTCATATGCCAGCCTTTGCCGTAAAGACATAAGTAGAGGCAAGAACCTTTATAGTGGTTAACCCCACCAACATGTCCTAGTCACCATGAAGCGGGTATGCCATGAGTTGAACATGGAGGGAAACCTTGGCCAAAAAAGAGCCAGACAGACGCCGGGCCTCCAACCACTATCACACCCTCCGTCTCCGCTTCCTCCTCTCCAGCAACCACCAAGCGTTTCCTAAGCTGCCCATGTACTCTCAGAGTCATGATCAGGGATCAGCCTCGCTTCAGACTCCACCGTCGCCCGTGGAGTACCACAGCACCACCCAGAGACCATTCCTACCCATTATCCTTTGCCAAGTTTGACGAACCTGCACGCGTTACGCGGCCAGTCTAGCAACCAGCCTTCTGTTTCCAGGTTTGGGAGCAAGATAGAAATCACTTTAACCAAACAATCCAAAGCCAAATGCATGAATGTCGGCATTTGCCTGGCTTTTGGCATTGGAAATGTTGGCCTTTTCCGTTGTATTGTGGACACAGATGGGTTCCTCCACATCATGGCCCTTGCCCCTGTGGGGGGCGGCCCCCAATTCTTTGCCAGGAAAAGGGGGGGTGGGGGGTGGGCACCGTCCCTGCCCTGGCCAGCCACGTGTCATCTAAATTTTCAAGCGACGTTTGGTCTGCATCTTGTGTCCGGAAAAGTCCATCTCACCACCGACACATGGACTAGAAGCCACGGCAAGGCGCTAATATCTCTGTGAAGCTCACTGGGTGGAGCTAGGTGGTGTCTCTGGGGGGTGACGGTGGCTCTCAGGCTCGGTGCACGCTCTTTCAAAAACCGACAGGCGATGGTGCAGGGCTCTTTCCCCCAAGGTCCCTCTGGTGGGCATCACGTGCCCCAGAGGACACCAGGAGTGTTGAAATTAATCTGCCTTGGAGACAGTCCACACCACAGGTCAGGAGCTGGGAACGGCTCTAAGCAACTAGACCCGTGCACTGTCTGGGTGACAAGAACCTTGTGCCAGGCAAGGTGGTGTGCGATTAAAGGGCGAAATCTGCTGGCCGACCTTAAGATCGGTAGGCTGGTGCACATCACCTGGCATGGGCACCATGTCATGAACCTTGTCGTCCAGAAAATTTCTAAAAGAGCTACCGGGTCTGGATCTGCCTGCTGAAGAAGGCTCGAGGTCTGAGTTCGACACTTCCGCCCGTTCGAACCCTGCTTCGTTCCTGCCCTGGCTGGTTGCAGAGTCAGCTTCCGGCTTCCCGTCAACGTCTCATTGTTGACGTGGCAAACACGCTGGAATTCCACCCCTCCACATGCTCCAGCGATTGTGGGCAGCAGCGGCATGCCATTACGCAGTACGAAGTGGACACCTGGCCTGAAACAGCAGCGGTGCGGACCCTGGGTGCTTGAACCACCGAGAGTGGAGGAGGTGAAAGAGCCTCTGCTCCATCCATGCAGTTGACAGAAAGCCACAAAAATGGTTCAGTGCAGACAATGCACTTGTCAGCAATTGGAGCATTGTGGTGATCTTTGTTCTGGAACGATCGTGGACACTTGAAACAACAGGTCCCGACAGCGACGGAGGACAGGTGACGGACCACGATGGCGGACACGGAGCCTTTCTACTCGTCTAATCACAAGGCCCGACAGTTTCACAATTTCATCAGTCTTCACTAGGCAGTGGTTCGGGGTCCAGAGCTAGTGCAAATGGTGGGAATCGCTCTCAGGGTGCATCACTAAGGCAAGTCCAGGTGCTGTGTTGTAAGCTGTGCCACGAGGGCAGCAGAGTAAGGAGGAGGAGGGAGGATATTCTAGACACCGATGTTACCGACGTCCCCTGCCTTTGGAATGAGGTTGGCGCGGAATTTAAGGCGGCTGAGGAGAAGATGAGGAAGATTCAGTTTGATAGTTGCCCTTCGACCAGAGGCTTGGGAAAATCAAGCTCCATCTCTCTCATGAGTGCTTGGGCCATTGCTCCATTTCCTCCAACATGATCCTCGCATTAAGGCCATCATAATGATAACAAACAGTTACTGGGTGGTGGGCTCCACCCTCCCTGGATCCCCGGTACAAAACAAATACTCAGCACTGCCTTTCACCCACCCAAATAGAGACGTAAAAATGCAGAAAATGGAGTCCTTGCTGAATTGATCAAGTGGAGAAATCTGTTGTGTTCTGCTTCACGTTCCCCAAATGTCACGGCTGTGGAACAGCGTCTGCGACGTGACAGCAGTATAGAGGCCAAGTAGGCGACGCTGGCAGCAGCAGGCAAGGTGCGGGAACGCCTAATGGGTGACCTCTGGCAATCTTTGTTTACACCTCACCCAAACGCATGCAATGCAATGCAACACACAGAGATCATCTTAAGATTGGTGCACGACTACGCGTCTCAACACTGTGGTTCTTTTGCATCGAGTTCCGGAACACACCAATAGGATTCTGGGTTATCCAAAATGGACGTAATGGCCCGAGCTGGCTCGTCACGCCATAGAAGGTGTTGTCCTGCCCAGCAGCCCAGCGTCATATCTGAGCGGACGATTCAGACACAGCTGGAGGTGTCATTACAGACAAACGCATCGGTTTCCACAGATAATGTGGATCCGTTTGACTTTCATTCAAGATGAATCTGGCAATGGGATCTCTGATTGTTGTTGTGGCCCCAATTGCCAGGGGAGAGTCACCGATTAGTTGCTGGTCTACTTCACATTCCTTTTCAAAACAGAAATGGTCCTCTTGAAAAACTGTTTTTTAAAAATGATCATTTCTTACTGCAATTTTTTATTCTCTTTTCTCTTTTATTCTCTTTTGCTGTGAGGAGAATGTATAACGTCAGCAAGGGTTTTCATGAAACACCGTATTCCATTTACTCACTTTATCTTAAGATAGTTTCGCATTGTCAAATGGTTTTGAGGGTATGTTGCTGTGAGATACAGCTATAATTATGGTACTTTGAACAGAACATGTGGCTTTAAGTGGCATTTTCCCTCACAAGTTTTAATGTGTGCTGAGAAGTCATATTTCATAATTTTTTGGGGGTCTTGTAGTGTGAGATTACAGGCCAATATCTGGATCTTTGTTACAGAAATGTGGCTTCTAACGTGGCATTTCTCCATCACAATTTTTTAACAGTGGCTGAGAAGTACCTTTTTTATAATTTTTTGGGTCATTGCTGCTTTGAAAATGCAGCAAAATGTTGTTTTCGATCAGACATTTGTTCTTCACAACCTTGACCAATGTGGCTCAAGGGTCTAGGCTTGGAATTTTTGGGGGATTTTGCTTTGAAATGCACAGCAATACTACAGGTAACTATCTTAAAAATGTTGTTTCTAATAGCACATATGTTCTTCACAATTGTCAAGAGTGGCTCATGGGTCATGTTTGAATTTTTTGGGGGCTTTTTGCTGTGCATGCAGCTATATTACAGGGTACTATTCTAAAAATGGTTGTTTCTAACAGACATTTTGTTCTTCACAATTAGTTCTGGAGTGGTGCTCATGGGTGATGGTTGTATGTCAGTTTACAGGGAAATCGGTTAGGCACCTGTTAATGGACAACATATTGCAATATGACTTGTTTTGCAAGATCTTTATATAGCTATTCAATCCCTGTATTGAGACAACCATTTAATAAAATGAAAAAATAAAGAGAACAACAGACATGGTGGGGTTTCCATCCTATTTTAAAAATTGTGTTTCTAGAATTAAAAAACTACTAAAAAACTTGCATGTACAAAATAGCTGGTAATAAAATTTCCCCTGGAATCTGTACAAAGGGAGGTAAAGGAAAAACTTGAACCAGATGTAGGTTTTTCAGAGGACATGGGAGTATTGGAGCCGGACAGATGTACAAAGTACAGAGATCCAATTTCCTCCAGCAGTTGAGTAAAATGAGGATAACGAATGCCAAGCAAAAGGGCACTGGGTTGTAACAGGAGCGTTAACCACCAGTATTCCAAGTGAAGCTCAATTGGTCCGCCACTCATACGGAGGGGGCACAAGCGACTACACAGGTCTCTGACTGGTGTTACTGAGGAAGGCTGGAGTTCTCACACATTCCGCTTCCGCACTCTGCTTCTGCACGACAGTTTTTGTTGCGGCGTCTTCAGGGCGTTTTAACCTGCATGTTAATAGATGAAGGACGCCAGCCTGGGCTCTCACCGCAACCCACTGTAATTCGGCCCGGGGTCATGCTGTGGCACAGGACAGGTTCTAGTCAATGTCAGTTCAACTAAATGGTGGTTGAAAAGATTCCTTTTTACCGGACTTTGTATCTGAGGGGTCAGATTATGTTTTATTGGTATAATGTGGCCCAGGACAGGGACCATTATATGTACCAGTCAACTTAAATGGTGGTTTGAAAGAACTCCTTTTTCTGGGAACTTTTTAAAACTGTGTGGTCAGACAGGTTTAATGGTAATTCTGCGGTTACTGGACAGATTTGTCTAGTGTCTAGTTCAACTAACAAATGGTGGTTGAAAGACTCCTTTTTGCCGGCACTTTTTAATCTGGGGGTCATTGCAGGTTTCGGGGCTCATGCTGCGTTACAGGACAGGTATTCAATGTTCCTGTTAAAGTAACATGATGGATTCTAAATCATACTGCCTTCTGGCCTTTTTAATTTGTGGGTGATGCAGGGTTTAAGGGTCATGCTGTTAGGTACAAGACAGGGATAGATGTATGGGTCTGTGACTTTTTTTCTGTGACTTTTATAACCAAAGTGTAGTTTGCCTAAGATGTAGCAGTACCATTTTGACTGTTGTGGATGTTATTTTACAGCTTGTCTCCAGCTTGTTTGGGTGTAATAATGAAGGTGTTGTTGCTCTCCCATAGTTTTAATGGTAATCGCTCATAAATCGATGTCCTACTCGAAAAACCTTATCGATAGCGGGACTCCCTCCGAACTCTACGCGACTAGTCGCTCGATCTCGATAGCACGCAAGTCGACTAACACTAGTGGTCGACACGGGGGGGATCTGGGCGAGATTGCAACAGAAGAGGAGGTTTGAGACAGCGTGAGTGGCATTGTTCTCCCCATTGGATAACCTCACCCATTTTCCAATGCAACGCTGGAGCATGCAGCTGTAACCATGGGAGACCCAGGAGAACAGTAGCAGAGGAACAAAGAAGGATCTTTTCCTTTTGGTACCACCCAATCTGTAGGGACAGTGGTCTGGTACAGTATAGAACAGGTTCTTTCAGAATTTTTCCATTGGAGGAAAATCACAGAGGTTTTTCTTGATGGAAGACAGGCAGGCTGTACTTGGAAACCAGAGATGGATGGATAAAGTTTCCTATGCAAACAGAGTCCAGAATGGCAGGGACTTGAAACATGAGGCCAGATGGTGAATTGAGAGTGACTGGAGTGGTCAGATGAGGAACAGAGATGTCTTCACGCAGGGTTACCTCACCCATGAGACCTAGGCATGGGGG
Organism: Phyllomedusa bahiana; assembly: GCA_025379985.1. Classification (NCBI taxonomy): domain Eukaryota; kingdom Metazoa; phylum Chordata; class Amphibia; order Anura; family Hylidae; genus Phyllomedusa; species Phyllomedusa bahiana. Next base: position 10,630 of record JAODAL010033738.1, on the reverse strand, counting down.
TTTCCGTCAGACTGGGAAGTTTTATATGAAGTGCTCAGCACTGCCACGATACAGGCACAAGTTCAGACTGCGCCCGCAAGTCTGTTCCTCCCGCATTATATGAACACTGTCCACCTGCAAAGATTTATCTTGATTAAACGTGGGTGCCCGTTGAGGGAGACTTGGGAAGACTGGTGCAAGGCAAGGAAGACTACAAGGCTGGGAGTACATCATATGCTGGCGAAGCTCTAACTCTCTTTGAAAAAGTGGATGTCAATCCTGGTAGCTAGAGCAATGAGGTCATCCAGGGTAGATGGAAGATGACGACCAGCCAGTTCATTCTTAATTCACCTTGCAAAGTCCTGCCAGACGGCCACCACAAGGGCCTCATTATTACAGGTAAGCTCAGAGGCCAATGTACGGAACTGAATTGCGTATTGGTCCAAGGTGAAATCACCTTGTCTGAAGCGGAGCAAAGAAGATGCAACAGCGGTATTGAACCAGGTTCTTCAAACGTTTTACGGAATTCCTTCAGATCCAATGTCAGTGGGTCCCTCATTCCCATATGGGTGAGACCCATGTCAAAGCTTCACCTGAGAGCATGCTGATAATAAAGCCATTTTGGCTTGATCAGTCAGGAACTGATGTGCCAGGACCTGAAAATGGATGGTGCGTTGATTGAGAAACCCGTGACATGTCTTGGAATCACTGTGGTAATGGAAGGGCAGTGGCAGATGCAAGCTAACACTGGCAATGGCAATGGGAGATGGCGCTACTACAGGTGCATGTTGAGACGTAGTTTCAGCTAGATGTTGCTGAACCATCTGGAAAGTTGCGCCAGATGGATACCATGATGGGTTACTATAGCTGTGATCTGCTGGATGTCGTGAAGGGCCGCATCAGCGGGATCCATGGTCAGTTTGTACTGTAACAGATAACCGGGCATATGTGGAACCTTTGAGTTACTGCGAGAGATGCAAACCACGCCAGTGAGTCGAGTCTAAGGGCCTCGCCGCAAATCCGAACGGACTTAGCTGCGGGGAACCCCCAGGTCGCTACCCCTGATGTGGTTACTCGTGGTGATAACCAAAATACCAGATGTAGAAGTGTGGAATAGGCAGAGGTGATGGCTCACAGGCAGACTGCAACTTTTGACAGGTAGGGGCGTAACTAGAGAAGCCTGGGCCGCATAGCAAACATTTGGATCCCCCCCCCCTACCGGCTCCCAAACCACGAACATTTACGGGACCTCTTAAGTAATGCAGTTAGATAATGTAGATAATACAAGGAGTAAACACCTCACCATCATACTACTACCAAACAAATGCCACTATACCAAGACCAACATTAACACTAATGCTACTACTTACGGACCTGATTATACAGCCAGAACATGACCATAAATTACCACCACATAGTGACTGAATAATACCCCTATACTATCACTGAATAAAGATCAATATTACTGTCATATACACAGGTGCTCTATAGACTGTATAGGTAGGCTATAGGGGCCATATAGTTAGGCAGGTAGGGTATAGTGGCCCCATATAGGTAGGCAGGGTTTAATTAGCTATAGGGGCCATATACATAGGCAGGCAGGGCTTAGTCAAGCTAGATTAATGTTAAAACATAAGAAATCACTTACCTGCCCCACGCTCCCTCTATGCTCAGCTCCCGGCCAGTCTGTGCTCGGCACGGGCGGCGCGATGATGTGACATCATCACGCCGCCAAAGTCAGCACTGTGGGCGGGCGCTTGATAGGCTTAAGGCCGTACACGGTGGCGCTCCATTCTGGTAACACTGGGCAGTCCTACTCCTGAACGCTCGGGACAGAGGGCCCAGGAGTTCAGAGGAGGCATGCGCTGGGCCCCGCATGGGCGTCCATTGTAAAATGGATTCTCAGGCACCCATTTTCACCTCTGAGTCATAGGTTCTGAACAGAACCTCAAATGTAGATGTGATACAGGTCTAAATGCTGCAGATATAGGTACATTTCTCATATCCTGCAGCTTGTCTCTGGACACTCTTGTCACCACTGTCTTGCAGCTACTGAGTCTCAGGAGTCAGACGTGAAGAAGAGGTGAGTGTAGGCACCCCCAAGCACATCCCCCTCCTTTCTGGAGCTTATGATATAAAGTTATAATACCCACCTGCACTCCTCCCCCAAATAAACCTCTTCCTAATACCAGACAGTCTGCAGCACAGTAAGAGCTGGAGGTGACTTTGTGCTGTGATGACTGTTTAAGCTGTCTGGGAGTGTTTTCTCCTCGTCCCTTCCGTCCCGACTTCTTACATAAAGTCTGTCCCTGCAGGGACGTTGAGCAGAGCAGTAAGAGGAATCACTGACCTTTTTTAGGCAGGCTTCCTGGGTGTATTGTAATTCGTCCCCCTACCCCCTCTTCTGTGCACACTGTTCTTCGGTGTCTATAACAGACAGAGGGGGAGTGGGGAGCAGGAGAAGACACACTGACTGCAGCCCCCCTGCCCACTCTGTCTCTCTCCCCCTGCTCCATCTGCAAAGTTTATTGAATGTGAGGGACCCGGAGTGATGACAGGTCAGGCAGCAACATCACAGGGCCCTCTGGCCGGGCCAAGAGACGGAACACTTACCAGGTTAGCAGACAGTAGCTGCTGCTACAGGGCTGGAGTCTAAGGGTCCCGTGGCAGCTACTATGTCTGCTACCCCGGTAGTTCCGCCCCTGAGACTAGCGTAATGACAAGTAACAGCAGTACAGTTAAATACAGGAACCAAGACATCAGTAAATGCAAGTAAAAGAAAGTAACCAGAGGTCAGGATCAATATGGAGACATCAACAAACTCACCCAGAGCACAGGCAAAAGGCTCCTTACGTTCCTGTTGGCGAAAAGTCATTGGACAAATAATTATGTACTGTCTCTTTAAATTGGAATGGCATGTGCGGACGCAGGATGCTGGCAGCAGCGAGGATTGGAGCAGGAGTGAGGACAGGTGAGAACATACTGGAAGAAAGGACAGGAGCTAAAACAAAGACACCGGCATGACCATGGTCCGGACCAGGGACCGAGCCGTGGACCGTTACAGTGTGACATGAAAACAGCCAACCGATGACGTGAATGTATTTTTAATAGTCTCAATGTAACAGGTTTTGGGACAAACAATTGCTTCATCAGACAAGTGACGTACAGCAATAGACCCACAGAATAGAATAAACTGCCCTTTGTGATGGGGGCATCAAAAAATCTTATAAATAAATTCAAAGTATACATACAGTATAGGGATATTTGGGTTTTGGCTGAGCATAACATTTGTTGATTTTTTTTATATTAAGTAAATGAGACCACCTCTTAACCTTAGAATGCAAATGTCCAACTGTTCAGAGTTTCAGTACTTGCACAACTTGTGATCTCTAACAAGGAGCTTAACTGCAAAATTCACAATAGGTATTTGATGCCTGAATCGCTCAACAAATATGGGGGATAAATTTGAATTGGGATTTAAACAGTCCTCCTTGTCATGCTGTTCACATTTTGGCATCATGAGATGAAGACAACACCTTACAATTGATCAACAGTACCTCGCCATTGTGAGGCTTCAAGTAGGATGCTCACATACGGAAGTGACCACTAACCTTAGAATGTCATAGAGTGTCATCAGCTGGTTACAACAGAGATACAAAGAGACTAGAAGAGTCACAGAAAGGCAATAAAGTGGACTGCTTCATTGTAAAATCCCCATGGAACTGGATGATGAATGCCAAACAACTCCATTCATGTTTAACCACAAACCGGTATATCCTAGCGGGAAGTGACTTCCCAAAAATGGACATACCAGCATGTACTGGACATTGTGCAGGCTCTCAAGCAGGACTCGCACGATAACGACATGGTACCAGCTGTATATTACAGCTGACCCATGCAGCATCACCGGTGTCCAAAGTGAGCGCCAACCACAGGTGATTAACCCCTTAGCTTTGGTGATCTATCGTGATCACTGTAGCTAGGGGAAAGACAGAAGGAGGGAGTGCTTTCTGTCTCCCTTCATAGCAGCTGTGGCACAATCACCACAGTTGTCTGCTTACCTCACAGCCCAGAAGCTTTCCTGTAGCTTCCGGGCTGTCTGTGAGGTCATCATGCCTAGCAGTGGTAAATGAAAGCTGTCATGGTGAATGACAGTTGCCAGTTCTGCTATGTACTAATCTCTATTGTATCAGTGATCTGAAAATCATAAAAAGCGATCAAAAACTCATATAAACACCAAAGCGGTACCAAGTAAAACATCAGGTCGCCTTGCAAAAAAAGGCTCTTACACAGCTCTGTATATGGAAAAATAAAAGAGTTATGGCTGTCAGAAGTCATCGTTGCATAAATATTGTTTTACACAATAAAACACTTTTTTAAAGTACTCCAGCAAAAAAAATAAAACTATATAAATTTCATATCGCCATAATCATATCGACCCACAGAGCAAAACTTGTCATGTGTACTGCACAATGAACCCTGTTAAAAAAATAAATAAGAAACACTACTAGGATTGCAATATTTTCTTCACCCTGCCTTCCAAAAAAGGATTTAAAAGTGATCAAAAACCCAAAATGATACCAATAAAAATGTCAACTTATCCTGCAAAAAACAAGCACTGCTCCATACACAGAAAAATAAAAAAGTTATGGCTCTCAGACTATGAAAATGCAAAAACGTGTTTTCCTTTTTGTATAAAAGTGTTTTTTATTGTGTAAAAGCAGTATAATATAAAAATATACAAATTAGGTATCGCTATAGTCGTATCAACCTGCTGAGTAAAGCTAGCATGTCCATTATATCGCGCAGTGATATCTGTAAGAAATAAAAATAAAAACACTACCAGGATTGCTGTATGTTGTTCAAAATGCCTCAAAAAAACTTAATAAAAAGTGATCAAAGTGTCATATGCACCCCATAACGGTACCAATAAAAATATCAACTCATTCCACAAAAAACAAGTCCATAATCAGCTCTATACACAGAAAAATAAAAAAGTTATGGCTAGCAGACTATGAAGGCATAAAAATGCAATTTTTTTTATAAATGCATTTCTATTGTGTAAAAGTAATAAAAAATAAAAAAAATTATATAAAATTTAGATCATTAAAATTGTTCTGACCCCCATAGTAAAGTTATTCTATCATTTACACTGCACGGCCAATGCTGTAAAATTGAAGCCCCCCCAAAAAATGGCGGAACTGTGTTTTTTCCTCCCATTTTCACGGCCTAATGCTAAAAAAACTATGGAACACTTGTGTGCCCAAAATGTACAATACACCCTAGTTGAGATCCATGAGGGGTGTTGAATCCAAAATGCGGCAACGTCTGCAAGGTTTCACCTGTTCTGATACTTTAGAGGGTTTTGCAAATGCGACATGGCACCCACCAAAATCTGCGTTCCAAACGCCAAATAGCGTTCCATCCCTCGTACGCCCTGCCATGTGCCCAAACAGCAGTTTACACCCATATATAGGGGATTACCGAACTTGGAATAAATTGCATAACAAAATTTGAGGTGCTTTTTTACCAGGATTCCTTGTAAAAATGAAACATTTTCAGCTAAAATTGCTGATTGTTGTCAAAAAATTATTTTTTTCATTTTCAGCGACTAACGCTAACAAATTTGTATAACACCTATGGTGTTGATATATTCATTGCACTCCTGGAAATATTCCTCAAAGAGTGTGATTTCCAATATGGGGTCTTTTTAGGTGTGTGTATTAAATTTTAGCACCTTAGGGTGTCTGCAAACCTGGAATGGCGCCTAATGAAAATGTGTTGAAAATGAGACTCCAAAGTCCGCTAGGTGCTCCTCCTATTCTGGGACTTGTGGTAGAGCCAAATAGAGCACTAGGGCCACATATGGGAAATCTCTAAAAATAGCAGAATCTGGGGAATTGATGTTGAGTTGCATTTCCATTGTCACATCTACCATGTTTCATCAAATAATGGATACAAACTGAAAATCTTCAAAAAAAAGTGAAATTTTGAAATTTCAGCTCCATTTTGCTTTAATATCTGTGAAACAAACTTCCTAAACGTGTTTTTAAATAATTTAATGGGTGTAGTGTCTTAAATGGAGTCATTTATGGGGGTTTCTAACATGCAGGCCCCTCAAAGCCAGTTCAGAAAATCTGTGTTGAAATTTTCTTGAAAATGTGAAAAATTATTACTAAACTTCTAAGCCCACTAATTTACTAAAAAAAGACATTTAAAAAATGATGCCAACCTACAGTAGACTTATGGTAGATGCTAGTTACAAACTATTTTGAGTGACATGACGATCTGTCTTACATGCAGAAAGTTTTTAAGTTTGAAAATGGCAAATTTTTCGAAATGTTCACAAAATGTTTAGATTTTTCATAAATAAACAAGGATTGTGTGGACCAAAACTTCTTACTAACTTAAAGCACAATGTATCATGAGAAAACAATCTCTGAATCACATGGATAGGTAAAAAATCCCTCTACTCCCTTTTTTTATCACTTGCCTAAGAATAGTGAAAACCCTCCAGGCCGCCCTATTATTTCGGGTGTAAATTCAGTTTTACAAAACCCTCACATTTCATTGACCTCAATTACAGCCTCGAAAGGGCCCCTTTTCCATTTTTTTAGAGACCCGACACTGTTTTTTAAATATCTTATTGATATGCAAGGGACGAGGGCTATTTTTTTGCGTCCTTAGACGGACTGCCCTATACTCAATAAAAACAAAATTTGGGATTAGAGGCAGTCCTTTTTTTATCTTAAAAAAGAGCCATTTTCTCTGTACTTTTAAAAAAATTTTTATTGGACGGTTTAGTTTTGATTTTAAAAAAATTTTTTTAAAGTTTGGCCCCACCCACTATGTAAATTTGGGTTGGCACGCGATGGGGACAAAGTACCCCATCGCGGGCCAACCTTTTTAATGGGCAAAATTAGGAAATTTTATAAAAGTACCAAAACCCCCTTTTTTTCAACAATTATCTACTATAAACTTTAATCGCATCTCAATTTTTTATTTGGAAGGGAACTCCGACAGTTTTTAGCGTTCTTTTAAATTTTAAAAAAATAATAACCCCTTTGGATATAAAATTTACCTCTACATGAGTAGGCAAAAACCCCTAGTCTATTAGACTTACACATATAGATAAAAAACAGTAGCATCTAAAATTTTTTTTTTTAAAAAAAACAGACTCCAATAATTTTTTGCTTTTTAATTCAAACCACCAAAAAAGGGGTTTTGCAAATCCCCTTTTGGGCAATACGGGGCTCAAAAAAAAATTTCACAGAAAATGAAAATTTGAACACAGGCAAATCTCTAACAGAAAATTCAAGCAGAGGAAATCCCCTCCTGTTCTTTTAGGGGGAGCCAAGAAAAAGGTAGCTTCTTTAAACACAGAAACAATTTTTTTACCCTCTGATACTGTCAAGAAAAAAAAAAAAGATTTTAATTTATTTTTCCTACAACTCAAATGCAGTTTCTGCCTAAAAATATTATTAAGAAACATTGGAACATTTCCTCGGGGCCCCCCCGGGTCTTAAAATGCGATCCCTTTACAACCCTTTTTATTTATAAAAAAACACGGACCCTAAAAAAAAAAACTAGCTCCCCCTAATTTAAAAAAACACGGGCATAATTTAAATCTAAATAAAAAAAGAAAATACCTCATTGGATATCAAAGGGGCAACCCGTAACAAACCCCATCTGCAAAGCTGCGAAACAAAAAAAATTTTCAACAGCACTTTTCAATCTACTTCTACTAAGGAAACATTTAAGAAAGAAGGAAACTACCTGCACAAGTGACCAGTCCATTTTTTTTAATAACTGTACATGCGGTATCCAATATTAAAGGGAAAAAATTTCCGAAATTTTCTAGGAGCTATAACCACAGATAAACACGCCATAAAAATTTTTTATATCTCCCCGACACTTGGTTGGGTACATAATACAAATGAACCGATCTTTTCCATCCGCCCATTGAACGCATCCCTGATGATGCCCGAACAGAGCAGTTCTACAAGTAAACGAGAAGTATTTTGGATGTACAGTTTTAACACCCCGAAGCCACACGGCCTCAACGGGTTCAGGATGTTCTATTTTAGTACACAAAATAATAATCAATAAATGGAAAAAACTTTAGAATATTTTTTTATTTTTCATTTTTACTTTTTTGACATCCAATTTTTTAACAATTTAAATTGTGTATTTTTTAAAAATCTTAATATTTTATGTATTTTACATAATTTATTATTTATTATTTTTTTTGTTTTTGTAAAAAAAAAAATAATATTTTTATGTTAATTTAATGAAATGTATTGTAATTAATCTTATTTTATTTCATTATATATTTACACGAATACAATCGATTTAAGCATATGTCTTTTTAAAAAGAAAAGAATGCATTGTATAGTTTTTCAAACCACGGTTTTGTTTTTTTGTTTTTGTCTTTGCTTTTTTTGAAAAGAATTTCCCTTGTTTTGTCATTGAGCCCCGTTTGGGGAAATCTTTGTTTTTCAAATGAACTGCATTGATTGGCATAAAACCTCGTTTTTATGTTTTGCATTTAAATAGCTGCTACTCTGTAACCATTATAAACATGTCGAGGGAAACGGATTTTTCCCTGAAAAGCGTCATATCTTTAAATAAACGCCAAAAGAATTTTCTTTGTAAGCGTTAATGCCTACTAGATTGAGCACTCGGTTGAACATTGGTTTTTTCCCAAAATCTACTCCTTGGGAAATTGCCTGAACGGGCTTTTTTCTGGGACCAGATCCCCTTCTTTTCTTTACTTTTCCTTTGGCGTCCCTCGTGACCTGGGGGAAATTTTACCCACTGCCATCCTTTTTCCCTTCTCCACATTTTGAGATCGGCGTGTAACGAGCGTACCGAGTTTGCGTACAGCTTGATCAGGGGAGCACCTCATGGGTAATTGCTATCCTTATTTTGTTAAAGCGAAGAAATCAATCCCGCTTTTTGTCTTTTTAAACCACTTACTTCCTTCAGGGGAAACGCACTTCCCGTACTTCAGCACAACTCAATAAGAGTGACGATAATAAAAAGGGGGCCGAACGTATTCTTCATAACGCTGCAACGCCAACTTTCACGAAGTTCTTACCCTTTTTGTAAGGTTTTTCATAGAAAAGCAAAAGAAGAAATGGACATTTAACGGAAGAATCAACTTTCTCCCCTTAGGAAAAACTTATCGTTGGTACATCTTTACCAGAGACTATAACAAGCAATGTGGAACATCGTGAGTACACTGACAAGGAAACAAAGAGTCTGCATGATATTGCACGTAAATTGGAGAAAAATTTACTTTTTGAAGTTTTCAAAAATTGATCAATTTTTTAAATTTTATTTTAAGGAAAAATTAATCCAAAGGGGCTAAAATTTTTTTTAAAAATAATCCTTTTAATGATACCGATACGATTTTTTAAACAAATTTTGGCAAATAACTTAGAACAATGTTCTTTGAATCTCTGAACTCTTGGAACCAAAGGAAACTAATTTATTCTTTATCGGGGGGGGTGATTAACCCCAAAAATTTTTTAGAGTTTCCAACCCCCCTGACTATCGAAATTTAGAACAACGAATAGTCAACAATTTAAAAAAAGAATGAGTTAGACGTCATAAATAAGAAATTGCATAAATTAACACGAGATCGTTTTGAGAAAAATAATCCTGTATTACGTAGTAGTAACCCCAGAAATAATTCCCCATTAAGGGACTTCTGCAACCAAAACCCCTGGGTACACGTAAAACAGACTGAGAATTCATCCCCAATGACCCTAAATAAGACGAAAACAATATAAAGAAATAGCTAGGGGGCCCCCTTACCGCCTCCTTTTCAAGTAAAAAACGCTTTCCCAAAAAAACTCCTTTCAAAAAGAAGCCCGGGAAAAATCAAAAGGGGTTTCCCCTATGAAAAAACTAGCCCCCCTCTATTTTTTAAAATTTTAATTTTAAAAAAACCCCGGGAAAGAGGGAAATAAGGTTTACAATAACACCACTAAAACCCCAATTTTTTCAGGTTTTGAATAGGGGAAAAACCAATGAATTTTCCCCCACCTCCACGAGAAACTAAAAAAAGTTTTGCACCCAGAAATAAAAAACCTTTTTCCTATAAACCTCCAACGGAGCGGATCCTTTTATACCTGATATTTTAAAAGGAGTCTTTTTTAATTGGGGTTACCACCAAAACTATCAGCAAGCCCACACAAATGCTTTTCTCCTGCATTGGGATATTTTAATACAACCTCCCATTAATCAATTAATTCACAGCCTTTACCATTCCCCCATTTCCCTTTTTCAAAAAGTTTACTTTTCTATAAAACCCCCTTTAAAATTCCTTTTAAAAAGCACGAGCACAAAAACTCCCCCTTTTTAGGAACTGTTAAGTTAAGACAGACCCAATGTTTTTTCCCCTAACCCCTATTAAATTAGTCCCTTTTGAAATCAAAAAGAAACCCGTAAAACCCGTTTTCAAATTAAAAGAAACCCTTTCGGATAACCGGGTTGTAGGGAATACAGAATACACCTTTGGATTTTTTACCATTTTGGGTTCACGCCAAAAACCACTTCACCTGGAAAATCCCTTTTTTTGGGGTCAACCCCAGGCCCCAATAAACACAATCATGTAGAAGGAAAAATTTTAAAAGGGACCGGT